>JAWRVZ010000546.1:0-170769 GCA_037043235.1 Rhodeus uyekii
GGTAGGTAGGTAGGTAGGTAGGTAGGTAGGTAGGTAGGTAGGTAGGTAGGTAGGTAGGTAGGTAGGTAGGTAGGTAGGTAGGTAGGTAGGTAGGTAGGTAGGTAGGTAGGTAGGTAGGTAGGTAGGTAGGTAGGTAGGTAGGTAGGTAGGTAGGTAGGTAGGTAGGTAGGTAGGTAGGTAGGTAGGTAGGTAGGTAGGTAGGTAGGTAGGTAGGTAGGTAGGTAGGTAGGTAGGTAGGTAGGTAGGTAGGTAGGTAGGTAGGTAGGTAGGTAGGTAGGTAGGTAGGTAGGTAGGTAGGTAGGTAGGTAGGTAGGTAGGTAGGTAGGTAGGTAGGTAGGTAGGTAGGTAGGTAGGTAGGTAGGTAGGTAGGTAGGTAGGTAGGTAGGTAGGTAGGTAGGTAGGTAGGTAGGTAGGTAGGTAGGTAGGTAGGTAGGTAGGTAGGTAGGTAGGTAGGTAGGTAGGTAGGTAGGTAGGTAGGTAGGTAGGTAGGTAGGTAGGTAGGTAGGTAGGTAGGTAGGTAGGTAGGTAGGTAGGTAGGTAGGTAGGTAGGTAGGTAGGTAGGTAGGTAGGTAGGTAGGTAGGTAGGTAGGTAGGTAGGTAGGTAGGTAGGTAGGTAGGTAGGTAGGTAGGTAGGTAGGTAGGTAGGTAGGTAGGTAGGTAGGTAGGTAGGTAGGTAGGTAGGTAGGTAGGTAGGTAGGTAGGTAGGTAGGTAGGTAGGTAGGTAGGTAGGTAGGTAGGTAGGTAGGTAGGTAGGTAGGTAGGTAGGTAGGTAGGTAGGTAGGTAGGTAGGTAGGTAGGTAGGTAGGTAGGTAGGTAGGTAGGTAGGTAGGTAGGTAGGTAGGTAGGTAGGTAGGTAGGTAGGTAGGTAGGTAGGTAGGTAGGTAGGTAGGTAGGTAGGTAGGTAGGTAGGTAGGTAGGTAGGTAGGTAGGTAGGTAGGTAGGTAGGTAGGTAGGTAGGTAGGTAGGTAGGTAGGTAGGTAGGTAGGTAGGTAGGTAGGTAGGTAGGTAGGTAGGTAGGTAGGTAGGTAGGTAGGTAGGTAGGTAGGTAGGTAGGTAGGTAGGTAGGTAGGTAGGTAGGTAGGTAGGTAGGTAGGTAGGTAGGTAGGTAGGTAGGTAGGTAGGTAGGTAGGTAGGTAGGTAGGTAGGTAGGTAGGTAGGTAGGTAGGTAGGTAGGTAGGTAGGTAGGTAGGTAGGTAGGTAGGTAGGTAGGTAGGTAGGTAGGTAGGTAGGTAGGTAGGTAGGTAGGTAGGTAGGTAGGTAGGTAGGTAGGTAGGTAGGTAGGTAGGTAGGTAGGTAGGTAGGTAGGTAGGTAGGTAGGTAGGTAGGTAGGTAGGTAGGTAGGTAGGTAGGTAGGTAGGTAGGTAGGTAGGTAGGTAGGTAGGTAGGTAGGTAGGTAGGTAGGTAGGTAGGTAGGTAGGTAGGTAGGTAGGTAGGTAGGTAGGTAGGTAGGTAGGTAGGTAGGTAGGTAGGTAGGTAGGTAGGTAGGTAGGTAGGTAGGTAGGTAGGTAGGTAGGTAGGTAGGTAGGGTAGGTAGGTAGGTAGGTAGGTAGGTAGGTAGGTAGGTAGGTAGGTAGGTAGGTAGGTAGGTAGGTAGGTAGGTAGGTAGGTAGGTAGGTAGGTAGGTAGGTAGGTAGGTAGGTAGGTAGGTAGGTAGGTAGGTAGGTAGGTAGGTAGGTAGGTAGGTAGGTAGGTAGGTAGGTAGGTAGGTAGGTAGGTAGGTAGGTAGGTAGGTAGGTAGGTAGGTAGGTAGGTAGGTAGGTAGGTAGGTAGGTAGGTAGGTAGGTAGGTAGGTAGGTAGGTAGGTAGGTAGGTAGGTAGGTAGGTAGGTAGGTAGGTAGGTAGGTAGGTAGGTAGGTAGGTAGGTAGGTAGGTAGGTAGGTAGGTAGGTAGGTAGGTAGGTAGGTAGGTAGGTAGGTAGGTAGGTAGGTAGGTAGGTAGGTAGGTAGGTAGGTAGGTAGGTAGGTAGGTAGGTAGGTAGGTAGGTAGGTAGGTAGGTAGGTAGGTAGGTAGGTAGGTAGGTAGGTAGGTAGGTAGGTAGGTAGGTAGGTAGGTAGGTAGGTAGGTAGGTAGGTAGGTAGGTAGGTAGGTAGGTAGGTAGGTAGGTAGGTAGGTAGGTAGGTAGGTAGGTAGGTAGGTAGGTAGGTAGGTAGGTAGGTAGGTAGGTAGGTAGGTAGGTAGGTAGGTAGGTAGGTAGGTAGGTAGGTAGGTAGGTAGGTAGGTAGGTAGGTAGGTAGGTAGGTAGGTAGGTAGGTAGGTAGGTAGGTAGGTAGGTAGGTAGGTAGGTAGGTAGGTAGGTAGGTAGGTAGGTAGGTAGGTAGGTAGGTAGGTAGGTAGGTAGGTAGGTAGGTAGGTAGGTAGGTAGGTAGGTAGGTAGGTAGGTAGGTAGGTAGGTAGGTAGGTAGGTAGGTAGGTAGGTAGGTAGGTAGGTAGGTAGGTAGGTAGGTAGGTAGGTAGGTAGGTAGGTAGGTAGGTAGGTAGGTAGGTAGGTAGGTAGGTAGGTAGGTAGGTAGGTAGGTAGGTAGGTAGGTAGGTAGGTAGTAGGTAGGTAGGTAGGTAGGTAGGTAGGTAGGTAGGTAGGTAGGTAGGTAGGTAGGTAGGTAGGTAGGTAGGTAGGTAGGTAGGTAGGTAGGTAGGTAGGTAGGTAGGTAGGTAGGTAGGTAGGTAGGTAGGTAGGTAGGTAGGTAGGTAGGTAGGTAGGTAGGTAGGTAGGTAGGTAGGTAGGTAGGTAGGTAGGTAGGTAGGTAGGTAGGTAGGTAGGTAGGTAGGTAGGTAGGTAGGTAGGTAGGTAGGTAGGTAGGTAGGTAGGTAGGTAGGTAGGTAGGTAGGTAGGTAGGTAGGTAGGTAGGTAGGTAGGTAGGTAGGTAGGTAGGTAGGTAGGTAGGTAGGTAGGTAGGTAGGTAGGTAGGTAGGTAGGTAGGTAGGTAGGTAGGTAGGTAGGTAGGTAGGTAGGTAGGTAGGTAGGTAGGTAGGTAGTAGGTAGGTAGGTAGGTAGGTAGGTAGGTAGGTAGGTAGGTAGGTAGGTAGGTAGGTAGGTAGGTAGGTAGGTAGGTAGGTAGGTAGGTAGGTAGGTAGGTAGGTAGGTAGGTAGGTAGGTAGGTAGGTAGGTAGGTAGGTAGGTAGGTAGGTAGGTAGGTAGGTAGGTAGGTAGGTAGGTAGGTAGGTAGGTAGGTAGGTAGGTAGGTAGGTAGGTAGGTAGGTAGGTAGGTAGGTAGGTAGGTAGGTAGGTAGGTAGGTAGGTAGGTAGGTAGGTAGGTAGGTAGGTAGGTAGGTAGGTAGGTAGGTAGGTAGGTAGGTAGGTAGGTAGGTAGGTAGGTAGGTAGGTAGGTAGGTAGGTAGGTAGGTAGGTAGGTAGGTAGGTAGGTAGGTAGGTAGGTAGGTAGGTAGGTAGGTAGGTAGGTAGGTAGGTAGGTAGGTAGGTAGGTAGGTAGGTAGGTAGGTAGGTAGGTAGGTAGGTAGGTAGGTAGGTAGGTAGGTAGGTAGGTAGGTAGGTAGGTAGGTAGGTAGGTAGGTAGGTAGGTAGGTAGGTAGGTAGGTAGGTAGGTAGGTAGGTTTTTCCTTGTTCAGTCAGTCTCTTCAGCAAATCTACGCTTCTCATTACTGGTCCAAATTGAGAAATAGGGTACCCTTGGTACACCCATCTCTTCAGTTGGTGTCTGAGAGCAAGGGTTGCATTCGCACTGCGAAGCGGGTTACATGTGCCTTTTGTAAGGTGGACAAGATTGGCCGAGACTATTCACTCCAAACTGTTCACGCTGTGATATGTTGTCTTAATACACATCCCTAGAAACACAACCTGCTGGGCTAACCACCCCAATTTCACTGTTTGCATTTCAATATGTTCACCCCTTTTCCTCTTCTCTCCAAAGGGCCTGAAACTCACCCAACAGAACACATGGTTTTATGTGAAAAATGATCATACAATGTTATACATGTTTGGTATCATTTGAAATGTCTAAGTGTGACTGGTACAAAGGTCTTATTCCCATAAGAAGAAAACCAAAGGTGTTAAAGGTTAAAGAGTTTAGTTGTCTGGCTGATTTGGATGTACAAAGGTCTTATTCCCATAAGAAGAAAACCAAAGGTGTTAAAGGTTAAAGAGTTTAGTAATGTCTGGCTGATTTGGGATGGGCTTGCCCCGTAATGTTGAGTGCCTTCGGACACTTAGCATTACGTATTTTCTGAAGTTCAGGTATGCATCTTTACACTGTTTCTGAGCATTCGATGTTGGTATTGATTACCTTTTAATTTGATGATGTAATTGGCACAATACATTTACCTGAATGTTAATAAATTGTTACGTTTGATTTATTCTGTCTTACCTCTAAGTTATTAACTTTAGCAGATCATGCGTATTCTTGTTACCGCAAAGACGTGTCAGATTAGGAATGGACTAAAGTGTACGTGGGAAACCATGACATGACTAAACCTGTACTGTTCTCTAATTTACATGAGCAGAAAATAATCGGCCAATGAACCGAGTAAAACTGTAAAGAAATGAAATAAACAATGAAAATATGAATAATCAAAATGACATAACAGAAACAAGTAAACATTCGCCAGCGCGCTAGCGCCGATCGGCAAAACATAAACTTTACATAAACAGATGGCAGACTCAAATTAGCAGCGCCAACACATTCGCCAGCGCGCTAGCGCCGATCGGCAAAACATAAACTTTACCATTACATTAATCTCCAGTTAAACTCCCGCAGTACATTACACAGATGTTTGAACACTTACAGCCAATGCTTTCGATGGATTTTAGGAGAAGGATCGAATTAGATGGATGTCATGGATGTATCATGGAAGCATGGAATGTTCGCTGCACCACGAGCTCTGTGTACTTTACTGAGTGTGCGGTGCTCGTGGAAACCCGTCAAAATAAAAGTCCTCACAAAAGGAATACACAAAATAGCGGCAGGTAAAATGAAACAAGTAAAGAAAATCACATAATAACGAAAACAAATGACTTGGAAATACAATCAAACATTATAAATTATATGCAGCCTCTAACAGAGGCAGAACAAAACCAAAGCTACTATAGAGAAAGTAATACTATAGAGAAAGTAATTAGTCAGCGAGTGTAATAAGAGTAACGAGTTCGATAGAATAATCGAGTATACTCTGTGCGACACTGAGACCCGAATGAACGAGTGTAATAAGAGTAACGAGTTCGATAGAATAATCGAATGTATATTTACCAAATTATTATACCAATGTCCGACAACTAACTGGCTTTCTAAAATCAACCCGCGGTCATATTTAAACATGGAGTCAGATTATAAGCGAGTGCATATTCGCCGCGACTGAAAAGACCAAACGCGCAGTGATCCTTCACCCGCTCCTCGGATACCGTCGTTGGACCGAGCCGAGCGGCCCCTCTTTTTACACTTTCAACTGTGTGAAATTTAACAATAGAATTAATGGATAACAAAACAATATTATAGCGTGTAATGACATCAGCTAAAATATTCTTGTTTTGGAACCACATTTTTTCTTTTCTTATTTGTTCTGCCCTTTTGCGGAGTAAAAGGGGAAAGAATCTCTGACAACAACAAAGTTACAAAACATAGCCTCGCACCTGCATTTGTAGTGCTGACGATAATCCTTCATTGCAGTTTGTTGCTGGACCTGTTCTTCGAGTAAACGATTAAACATGGTGTCTGGACACAAACCTCCCCTGGAATCAGCAAATCTTGTGTGCTGACTCAAGGATCTGATCGCTACATGTGTCGATGGGTTCAACGTATCTCACAAGCCTATAATCAAAAATCCCTGTTCCCACAACCGTGGCATTTTCTAAAAGCTCTTATACTATTTAGGCAATACATTAGCAAATGGCACAAGCTAACAAACATGGCTGCATCAACAAAATAATGACAGATTCGATTTTGATGTGCATAGTGAATTCCGCTGTGACTCAGTTTGTGTATAATTTTAGATGTGCATTTTTAGATGCTTCACCTTTCTTTGTATACAAAAGGCCATTACTCTTTCTGCTTCAAACATGCTGACCAGAGAAAATGAAATGGTTTTGCTGACTCTTAAACCCCCACACTCTTTACCCCTGAGCAATTTATACTTTAATTTGTGCCGTAGCTTGTGAAGGCCAGCCTACAAGTATATATATTTATATACACACACATACATGCATGCTCTGATTCTCTGTATTTTTACCTACTAAATGAAACATACCTGATGGTCTTTAGATGATCTTTTGAGTGAGATGTTCTATAGCATCTTGAGATGATTCCAGCTTCATGGAGAAAAAACAATAACTTTTAAGCTTCCAAGAAATCATCCAAGCATCCTATTCTTGCAAAACGGTACTGTGACAGTACTATGGTAATTTGATAAGCAGCATTCAATGATATTGAATGATGGCCATATTCAAATACCATAGCATTTTCATGATATGTCAGCATGGACTAAACAGTTTTGTCCAGCGAGCACTGCAGAACCGAACAAATGTCCTAAACCAAACACTTTTAGGTGACTTAATGTGCTACAGTTGAGCCTAATTACGTAGCTTGAGTAAGTGTTACTATTTATTTCTGTAGAATACTAGAAACCCTTTTAAAGGGTACATTATTTTTTGGATGAGTACTATGTTGAAGCAGAAACAGCTCAGCTAGTACCAGATTTAGTTAAATGACAAACTGATTGGTAGCATACATTCAAAAAAAATAATAATAATAATATTTTCCAGGTCCTTTCTTGCTATATGGTGGTCAGAGCTTGTCTTTTACAGAGGGGATTGTTTCGATATCGTAATCATACAGCAAACAATTCACAGCACCAATGCCCTTTTCGTTCCACTGCTTGTCATCTGCCCTCAATTTAATAAAAGCTACTGGTCACTTTAATCTTATTTAGTAGCAAAGTGTTAAAACTCAATAATTCAGCTCAACGGTAAAACAGTTGTACGCTTTAACATTTAGCACTGAAAGCAACACAAGAGGGAAAGAAAGAAAGAAAGAAAGAAAGAAAGAAAGAAAGAAGGAAAGAAAGAAAGAGAGAACCACATGGACGCTCAGTCTCATTTCCGGTGAGCTACCTTCATGCAGAGCTGTAAGCTTTGGCTATGAACGTGCTTCACCACAGCCACGATTTCAGTGTCCCTATCGGTAAGCTTACGACAACCCTTTTAGTCTTAAAAAAAGAAAAAAAAAGAAAAGAAAAAAAAAAGAGTTAGAATAGTTCACAAGAGTGCAAACACAAGAGTCTGAAGAATCGGACTAGTGAATAGATGAGTTTACCAGTTCAGTCCTATTTAGCCACTTTTTAGCAACCACACTTTTCACAATTAAAAGCTTTAAAAATAATCATAAGAGAGTATTACAGATGTACTTCATGCTGTAAAATATTTAGAGGTTCTGATAAACCGCAGACCTTATTTCTGGCTTTTAACAAAAATAACTAAAAATAATAACTGCTCAGGATGAGTTTCAATGAATCAGTTGAATGGCAGCCTTGTACTGAGAGACACTGATTGCATTTCCCATATAACGAGGGCTGCATCAATATATTTGCCATGTTCGTTTACAACCGCTATAGGAACATATTTCCCAGCAGAAATGACACCCACATGCACATCCTCACAGGAAGACCTGTCGCATACTCCTCTGGCTGTAAACGCTTCCATCGCAAATCATACGTGCTGTTTACCACCAAGTGCTCTCATTTTCACACCGCTGGTGCCCTCCAAATGGATTTTCCCTGATCATAAATTAACATCACCCAGGCCATGTCTCTTACAGGACTTGGCCCAGCGAAGATCGAACTTTCGAGCACACGCAATTGTCAGAACGGTAAATCCATGGCCTCCGAGTCACCTCAATTACAGAGGAGAGTACAGGCCAGTAATGCAGACGGCTGTTTTGGAGAAACCGAGCAGGACCCCTGAACTGTACCTGAATACTAATGACAAATGTAAGCAATGCTTCATTCACAAATCAGACTTGTTTTTATCATGTACAAGATCTATTTAAATCCTAGCAATAGTACTTTTTATGCATTTTAAAGGAGTTTTATAATGACATATTGATTTTTGATGGGTCTTGTTTTCATAAATGTCAAAAGACTTAAAAACGAATCAATATGCTTTTATTGATGAAACTAATAACAAGAAATATAACTGAACCCATATTTGAATGTAACCAAACAACATGTACACAAATATAGTCATGAATAATACAAACTGCTCAGTTAAATTCAGTAAACAAAATAGATTCCCGTTTAGAAACACAAGTTAAAGGGCTAAACAAACATATCTACAAGGACAGAGTACAAGACACTACTAATATGAGAATATTCACATATTTAAAGCCCCCGTGTGACCTGAGAAAATAGTGATCCACAGCCCTTACAAAACAGCTCTGTACTGTTATTTTTATTGTGATTGTTCAGCTCTTATGCCTAAATGAACTGACATTTTATTCAGAAATACACTATATTTATGTGTAAACAATTGACATTTATGCATGTTCTACGAGCATTTAATTGGACATTTTAGAGCTCCATCAAACAATAAAGGCAAGAGGTGAAATTAAATCAAGCACAATTTAATTTCTCTAGTTTGGTTTGTGCAATCGTTGCTATAGACTTATTTTAAACTTATATAAAAAAGTACCGGTAAGCTCATATGCAACAAGGAATCAACGGGTTGGTCGGTGATCTGGATTTCTATTTTTTTTCTCCAAGTTCACAAGTCGGTCCCTTATGAATCATTATTTTCAGAAGAGAAAACAAAGGTCAAATTCAGCCTCGCAAATTGACTCGGTCATGCTGCAGGCAAGGCATCCAGAAATGGTTATCGAGTGAACATTCAGTTGAGTGGTTTTGTCCTCAATTACCAGACTTTCCACTGTATGTTCTACTCTTGGGAGAACAGAATGCCATTCACGGTCCACTGACGCACTGCAGTACAGTATGCAGTACAGTCCCTTAAATCCTTCTGTCCAGGGGTTTGTAAAGATCACCCTGTGGTTAGGTTGTTGTCTGGTGGCTCTAGGGTCTCGGCGATGTCCTCCAGCTCATCCAGTACCTCAGAGAAGGAAGGTCTTCGGAATGCATCAATCTGAGAGGACGGAAGAAACAGGCTTTCATTGAATCGGTTATACAGTGGAGTTCACTTATATCGAGTCACGGTTAACTCGCCAATACTATTATTTCGACGTTTTTGAAGTGGAACCGCCAAACTCCCTATTTGTCTTAGCATTTTCTTGTGGGTTATGTCGATTATGTTATGTTGCCGAAATCTAATAGAGATTTTTGTGCTTTTCGAGCACAAAAAAGGGACAGATTCGCCACTTCACATGGTTATTTCATAACTAAAAAGACACCAAAAAATGAGCACGTACATTCTCATTTAATAACTCACATGTACATCAATAAATGTTCATTTTTCGTTCTTGCGAGGGTTGTTGTCTTTGGCACTTCGACTATCACTCTGACAGGTGGCGCTGATAGGCTGTCTAACCTGTCAATCATGCAACAAGACGTGATTGGCTGTGCTGTCATGAGGGCGGGCTCTTCTCATCTCATCCGATGATCAACACAAAACGCTTCTTTGCGTGAGACTGCTTTTTTCTTTTTCTTCTGATTCTGACTTGTATTTGTGAATTTCGCGCACAAGCGATGTGTACCGAGCCTGAACAGTTATGGATCATTGACGTCATGCGAGCAACATTTGAAATTCGAAATGTGAACTTACACAAAAACGTTCATCAATCTATGATGATCCAAAACCTGCGGGCTATATGAGTGTGCGGATTATCTGCATCTGCGGGTTATATATGGGAAAATCGGTAATGCGTGTTATATGGGTTATCTCGATAAACGTTTTTTTGCAACCCCGAGGCCGTCGACATAACCAAACTCTACTGTACAAATCTTCAAAACAGTTAACCAGGTAATTTGGGTTACAAAGAAGATGAAGATGAAGACTGAAGATGAAATCTCTCTTACTGCTATTCACAGTCACGGCATATTAAAAACATCACTTCATACCTGGCAACAGCTGGCTGACAGCTCCAGAGCCCGCTCTGGGCAGCCGTGGACCAGCTCTCTGAACGACTCCACATCAAGCCCATAGTCCTATGAACAGATCATGTAATGATGTCAATTTTCTTCTTACTTTTTCCTTTAAAATAACGTGGACATGTTCTATACTAAAAGTTGTGGTGTTATAAGTCAAACTTAACCAACAAACTATTTCACCAGAAAATTGTAAGAAACACTTTACAAACTCTATTTCACCAGAAAATTGTAAGAAACACTTTACAAACTATATTTCACCAGAATATTGCAAGACAAACTTTGCAAAACAACCATATTTGACTCTACTAGACCCTCCCTTGTGAAGTTCATGAATCCAATCTCCAACCAGACCGAACTGGATTTAATATTTTGACCTGAATTGTTGTCAATATAATATTCATAAACTCGACTGAGCCTGGTTTCTCCTAAGGTTTTTTCTTCATTCTGTTCTTCATTCATTCCTTCACCTGCTGGAGTTTTAGTTCCTTGCCGCTGTCACCTCTGGATTGCTTAGTTGTATATTTAATCCTCATCAATATTATTGGCTGGCTTGCTCTTTTAGAGCTGCTGTTCAGCCAAAACAAATATTGTTTTTATTGTTTTCCTGTGACCACTGTAAAGCTGCTTTGAAACAATCTGTATTGTAAAAAGCGCTATATAAATAAAGGTGACTTGACTATTTCAATAGAATATTGCAAGACAAACTTTACAAAAAAACCTATATTTTCACCAGAAAATTGTAAGAAACACTTTACAGCTATATTTCAGCAGAAGATTAAAAGACAAACTTTACCAACAAAATGCAACTCATTAGAAAGATCTTAAACAAACAAACTATATTCCACAAGATGATTGCAAGACAAACTTTAGAAAAACACAAACTCTATTTCACCAGAGAATTGTAAGAAACACTTTAAAAAACTAAAAGATTGCAAGTCAAACTTTACAAACAAACTACATTTCACCAGAAAATTGAAGGCCTAGCTTTACAAATTATATCTCGTCAAAAAACTGCAAAACAAACTATGTTTCACAAGGAAATTGTCTTTACTATACTAAACTATACTGAACTAGAAATTGTGACACACTTGAAGTATAATTCACATTATAAGACAAACTTACAATCTAACTTATCTCAGTCATAAAATAAGGTCAATGCAAACTGAAAATGAACTCTAGATTATATAACTTTTATAAGTCTTTATAAACATAATGCCATGTTCATAGTGTCAGTGCAATTCTGGTAATGCATACGCTACCGGTCAAAAGTTATAAAAATTATCTAAAATAATATAAAAGTTATATAATTATGATTTTTCTATGTTTTTGAAATAAGTCCCTTATGCTCAGTAAAAGGTTAAAAGATTTTTCAAACATAAAAATCTTAATTACCTTGAACTTTTGACCGATACTGTATATACCATAAGCATGTGTCTTTAGTTATTCATATATTAACAACTACACTGAAAAAGTAGGCTAGCCAGAAAGCCATTGTCCTTGATGTGATAGAAGAACGCAATGAATAAATCCATACTAAAGAACCTAAATGTCCGTGCGATGGTTCCCTTGACTAAGATCAGATCTATCTGTTCTCTCCCCTCCAGACATCATCGGTTGTCCATCAGCATTAATGAAGCGTAAATGACCATGCTGCAGTACGCCAGAGGGTAAATATTCTGTCTGACCTTCCTTCATCCCCAGTGCAGGGAAGAGAACCATATTAATTCATGCAACATAACAAGCCTCTATTAAGGGTTGTACATAGCTATCGCAGAGCTCATGCAAGTGCTAAATTATGCATGCTGTGTAACGATTTAGTGTTTCCTACATTTGTGGTCAAAAATTCTGCAATATATTTTTAAAGATAAATACATTTAAAGGACATATGTTTGTAATCCGCACAATAACCTAATTAAAGCATTTAAAAAAAATATGATACATGTCCTGAATAAACTTTTATAGTCATAAATTATTTGTGTTATGAGGAACTGCTTAAATTCAACACAGCGGGATGAGATATGAAAGCAGTTGATTTAAATGTGTCATATCTAATATATCATTTTTTTTTTTGCAATTCTGTTATTTAAGTATTTACTTCACATTTAAGTAAAACTTGAAGCTGGGAGCAGTGAAACTAATGTTTCATTTAATAAAATGGTTTAATAAATTGTTTTAAAAACTCACAGTAACTTACTGCTTTAAATAGATTTGTCTTTATTTCTTCCAATTGTATTACAATGTTGCCACCACAACATGACTTTTCATACTTTTTTGTCTTTTATCATTGATGGCCCTTTTTTTAGCATTAGTTTCATAACGTATGCAATAAACAGTTGAATGTTTACCTGCGTCCTGGGAAGCACCTCTGGGTCGGCAGGAATTCTTGCTAAGATCTCACACAACATGATCCCGAAAGAAAATACATCAACCTATGATTAAACAGAGGAAAACGGCCAGTCAGCAGAGTTTGAGCTCAGTCTTTAATCACATCAGCAACAGCGCAGGCTCTCTCTTTATCGCTGACAGTGAGGAAGAAACAGTTTACAGTCATTGCATTATAAACTACCTTCCTAATCTGTAACTCAGCCCTGACCTGATTAAGTTTGGCATCAAATCAGAAGGTTAATTTTTAATTAAGATGCAGTTGCAAAAGGTTATGCGGATTAATGTGAAATCTGTCAGTAAATCAATCAGGAAAAACATTATTCAACCATAACCATACACTTTTGTATTCGTTTCTCAATACCTTGCGACTGTACAGTTCTCCTCTCAGCATTTCAGGGGCCATCCAGAAGGCCGACCCCACCAGAGACAGCTTCCTGTTGGGGTCATTTGCAGGCAGCTCCCCGACCTCTCTGGCCAGTCCGAAGTCAGTGACCAGAGCCTCCCTGCCACGCGAGGTCACGCGGATTAGACAGTTCTGCGTCAACAAAAACAACAGATTCCTCATGTCACAGTTTGAGATCTTTATCTCACGTCTTTCACTGAGGTATGAGGAAAGAACGCAGAAGGAAATTAGTAAAACACAAAACAATTTCTCTCCATCTCAGATTACATAAAATGATATGGATAACAAAAAAAATACAGAATTAAACCACTAGATGGCAGTATTGCTCTATAGGAAGATTGAGCACTAAGAAATTTTCTTTTCAATCTGCTTCTCTTTCACAAAATCACCCTGAAGAAAGATCCAGTCATTACCTGACCATTTATCCACTTAAATCTATCCTGGTTTGTCAGCAGCATATGACTTCAAAGCTGTGGAACTTTATGGTTCCTGTTTTCCTCTATATTAAATCAGAAAGTTATGGCTGTAACACCTGATTGAATTAATCATTTATATTATTATGCAATAAATAATATTACGAACAGCATTTAATAAATCATAATAATACACATCTTATTTAATAAATAATAAATAATCATTCTTGTTATTTTAATTAATTACTACATTTAATAATTATATTTTAGAGCATATCTAATCATAACAATAGATCTGATAAAATATAATTTAATTGAATTTAGCAATAATTAAATATAGAATTATTCTATTAATACTATTAATTATATATTTTATTAATAATATTTTTTTAGCATTGAAATTTCAACTTTTTACTGAATCTTCTCGTCCATGTTATTCAGCGAATGTGTGTAATAAAATAAAAATGTATCTAGTCAGCATTCCTTGACAAGTGTGTTTTTTCAATGAGTGAGTGAAATGCACAAATTGATAAATAATATCACGTAAACACACACACGAGAGAGGCGCCCAGCTAGGCTTTCGTTACAAATGCATCATCTCTGCACACAAGAGACCAACCTCTTCTCTATGACTTCACAGCAGAGCATCAGTTAGCGATACACATCAATAAAACATCAATGAGAATGTGCAATGCAGTTGTGATATCATGCTCTTGGGTTTCATGCGTGGCAGTAACCGTACCTCCGTATTTTACATACACCCACTGGCAAAAGGCAGATATACAACCACACTTCACCTCCAGGAAGAAACTTGAACTTGTCATGTTATGGAAGCAAGTCAGTAATGCTTCAACCCCACGCTGATAATGGCATCTTTGCTTCAGCTAATGCACTTAGATAACAGAAAAGTGGAAGCAAACAACAATGTGGAGGATGACTGCATGGTATGGAGAGTATGCGCATGACTAAAAATAGGTTTAGGCATAGGGTTGTGGGACAGAAAATATAATTAGTAATAATAATAATAATAAAATTATGTATATAATATAATTAGCTCTGTGGTCAATGGAAATGTACCATCGTGATACAAGCAAACGCATTAATAAATGTATTAAATTAAAAATTGGGACAGGTTTAGCCATATTTGCACTATGGATTTAAATATCACAAGCCTTGTGGTTTGTTCAGATGTGCTATTACTTTTCTATCTAATCAGATTTATGTTTTTTGTCTGGTAGATGACAAAAGCAACACAAAACAAATCCCTTACATCGGGGCAGTAGGCAATGAACCTTGGCTAACATTCTGGTTATGAAGTTATGAACAAACATTCCTTTAGTAACATTCACAGAAGGTTTGTTCTTACGTGGTCTTTTTTAACCCAAGCAGTGTAGCAGTAAGTAACTGTAACCACTCACATTCAAGTATGTGAAATCCAGTTATTTCAAATCTAATATTAAACTGTTTAAAAACAACAGGGCTAAAGCCATGTCAATTTCTCGTCAAATTGTATGCGTGTGAACAGGGCGAGAGGATAAAAGCTTAAAAGTCAACGGGAGTCAGCAGGTCATTTTATATGGAGACAGCGAGAAGAAAGGAAAAGAATAAAGAGGTGAAAAACAGCTGTAGGTCTGGTGTTTATGGGATGGTGAATGAAGGGTAATGCATTAGCATAATAAAGGTCTGATCTCCTCATCTCTGTTCAAAGTCCTGCAGCCTGGCAACTGCCACAGTTAAACCTGTCAGTACCATGACTGCTGTTCACAACTCAGAACTTTATAGGGGTGCAGGATCCTTTCCCAAAAAGAAACTATTTTGTATTTTTGTCTGTCACTAATAATATCAATAGTATGGAAGCCCATTTCCACCACATAAGAAAAAAAAATTGTGCATGAAAACTCAAAATTAAGACAAACTTAAGTCGAAATTATTATTTACTAAATCGAAATTATGACTTACTAAATTGAAATTATGAGATAAAAAAAATCGAAATTATAACTAAGTCGAAATTATGACTTACTAAATCGAAATTATGACTTAATTTCGACTTAAGTCATAATTTCGACTTAGTCATAGTTTCAATTTAGTAAGTCATAATTTTGACTTATGACTTACTAAATCGAAATTATGAGATTTGAAAAGTCTTGCGAGTACATTGATCCGACACGACACAGGATAAACTGTGAACATAAGAAGGAATACTTTAATCATAGTTTTACTAATGCTAAAATTATAACAACAACTTCAAACCTCTGGCCAATGTCATGGTGGTTTTATGGGTGCACCAAAAATAGTATTGAATCTGATAGGGAAACGGTGCGAGTTCTGTTCTGTTGAGTTTTTTTAGATGGTGAAGGGGTTGATTTGAGACTGAGGAGGCGTGTGTACCATAACTTTGTGGATCCATCTATAACCATGAAATCGGCCAGGTTTAAAGTTGTTGTTTAATGAAAGCTGCCACCGCAGAAACGTCCGTTTTGTTGTTTCTGCACCAAAGCTTGTTCTTGCTCAAAATCATTTCAAGAGTGCGTTTGCTCAGCGCTATATCGTTCCACTAATAATGCAAGAATTTAATTATTAGTAAAACCACAATTAAAGTATTCCTTATGTTCACAGTTCATCCTGTGTCGTTTGGATCAATGTGGTCTGAAGACAGAAAGTCATAATTTTGACTTAAGTATGTCATAATTTCTAGTTTTCATGTAGCATCATATACACTACCATTCAAATGTATGGGGAAAATCTATTTATTTATAGATATTTATTTTTAAAGAAAATTAATACTTTTATTCAGCAAGAATGTATTAAATTGACCAAAAGTAATACAAAATTACAGCATATTCAAATTATTTCTCAAGGGTCATATATTTTAAATTATAATAATATTTCACAATATTTGTTTATTATGGTTTTAAATATTTTAAATCAAATAAATGCAGCTTTGGTGAGATTAATAGATCTTTTGAACAGCAGTGTATTTACATTAGGAGTTTCAGCATGAAGGGTTTCCTGATGCGTTTTTCCTTCACCGAGATTCAGAAGAAAAACAACAAAACAAGCATCCCTCTTTCTTTCCCCTGGACTAATCCTGTTCCTTTACAGCACACGTCTCTTTTAGGACGCAATGTTCTTTACCAAAAAATGTTGAAATACCTTGGTCGATGGTGTGAGAACGATCACATGCGTTTTGGTATCTACGTTCCATCACTCTGCTATTGTGTTCATGATGGACAAATGGAAACCAACCTTTCACTCAAGATATTATCAATCTCTCAGAGTTTCACACACTGGAAAACTATTTGTTACAAAATGCCTTTCAACTTCAATTTCAAATCATTTCAATTTATTTTTGTTTCAACTGTAAATTGAAAGAATCTATAAGTGACCTGGATCCAAATAGGAATTTTCCACAAATAATGCATTACATTAATATAAAAATTTAGATAACATAATATCAAACCAAGCGGCATCTGCAAGCAAATAATTATATTTATGCACTTGGCAGACGCTTTTATCCAACACGACACATTGCATTCAAGATACACATTGACATTCTAATCAGTTCTTGCTTTCCCTAGGAATCGAACCCATGCGTTTGACGTTGCAAGCACCACTCTCTACTGTTTGAGCTACAGGACAGCTAGACAAGAGTAAATAATGCTAGACCTTTTCCCAGACCTAACTTCAATTCAGTTGGTTAAAAGGGTAAGTAAAAATGGCTACAAAGAGTAAGTTCTCAGAAGATGTATAGCAATAGTTTGCAGATATCACTTTGAAATATTGCTTACTTTCAATGCAATGCAACTAATTTTGATTTAAAATATTTTTTTAAGTGAGACTCCAGACAACTTTGGCATACTTACACAGTGACACCAATCTTCACTTTGACTTTTATTTTTGATTGTGAGATATGATATTATGGTTATCTCATAACTAACATCAGAAACTAAAAGCAATAAAAATGCACCTAAAGCACCAAAGCAATAAAAAGGTCTGTGCCACAGCCAGCCATGTTATTTGGGAAAGGAGGAAATGGACACAAGCAACATGTACTAACTGGCAGTTAAACACTGGATATGTGGTCTTGTTGAATCATTTTTTCCAAAACATGACTCAGGTCAAGTCAGGCAAGTAAACAGAACATTAGAGCTAAAAAAAACATTAGGGCATGTTTCATTGGAGTGACATTAGAAATGTCTGTCATTATCTATAATTGCAAGGTGTGTTCTTGGCACACGTCCTCAGATCAAGGTTGAACGCTGAAAAATGATATTACATCATATTTCTTTGCCGTAACTGCTCAACTTTGATCCCTAAAGGCTGCCAAGTCCCAACGCACCTTAGAGTTGAGGTCTCTGTGGTAGATGTTCTTGTAGTGGAGATAGGCCATTCCTCGGCTGATATCACAGCCCAGCTCGATCTTCTCCCTCCAGCTGAGGCTGATATCATTCCTGGCCAGCAGGTCCTCCAGACAGCCTCCGCTAACATACTAAGAGGAGGAGGAGGCACATGAGATTATAAAACACTTCCAATCCTGACCTGATTTATATATACAGTGAAAACGCAACTCGCTTTTACAGCATGTTAAATAAGGAAAATGTTCGCTTTGTATTAAATTATATACTCTTGACACACAATAGAAGAACTTGACGGTGAGTCACTGGTTGTTTCATGAGATTTGTCGGATTTTCCCATAGAGAAAGAAAAAGATTGCTTCTACTGGACAGGCAGAACTGGGAATACTAAATCCTAAAAGTTGCCACCCACCTCGAGAATTGGGTACAGCTTGTTCTCCTTGACACAGAAACCCAGGTATCTACAACAAGAAAATTTGAGTAATTTACTTTATTTATCTAAGAAATTAGGAATTATGCAAACATTTATTAGCTATTACAAGAATAACAAATCATCCAAACAACACCAGCAACCTTTACACATAAGTGTAAACTCTTTTAAATTGACTTGAGATCAATTTGAAACTCGTAAGTGAAATAAAACTTAAAACTTTCAAGCATTTTAGAAGTGTAAATTACATACATTGTACATTTATCCAAAGCTCACTGCCTTAACGCTAGGGTGTTGCAGTTGTTTACCAGGCATTGCTCTACAGATACTAGTAGTTTTTAGTTGCTATTGGGTTGCTAGGGTGTTCTGGGTAGTCAAAAATGAATGATATTCATAGTTATGAATGAGAACTACTAAATGTCTGATATTAAAATGCAATGCAATACTATTACTGGTTCACCCAAAAATGGAAGTTCTGTCATTATTTACTCACCCTCAAGTTGGTCCAAAACTGTATGAAATTCTTTCTTCTTCTGAACACAAAATATATTTTGAAGAATGTCATAAACCAAACAGTTGATGGGCCCCATTGACTTACATAATATTTTGTCCCCCATACTATGGAAGTCAATGGACCCCATCAACTGTTTGCTTATCGATACTCTTCAAAATATCATATTTTGTGTTCAGCAGAAGAAAGAAACTCACACTGGTTTGGAACAACTTGAGGGTGAATAAATGATGACAGAACTTCCATTTTTGGGTGAACTATCCATTTAAATATCCAATACTGATGAATACCAATCAATTAAAAATCTCAAAACTGATCTCAAAACTAATGGCTGAAAACTGATATGGCGTAGATATATCATGCCTGCTTACAAGTAGTACAAATAATGATGCTTGTTTTAGCAAAGGTCAGTAACTAAAACAAGGGCATTACAGTCTCCCAGGCTGATCTTTTAACATCAGAATATCATTGAAATTGTAGTCAGTCACTCTTGACTTTTGTTCAAGGTCAGAAAATTTGAACTCAGTCAGGTTTTATTATTCAGTATTAGTTGTTTTCTTCCCATGTTCTGAGTGGGCGCTGTGAGCATCAGGCCGGCGTGGGATTGATGGAAGTGATTAATCGCTCACCTCACTATGTTCGGGTGGGAGAGTTTCTGAAGTAGACTGATCTCCCTCACGATGCTGTTCTGATCCACGTCATTCTTATAGATCTTCAACACCATTACCTTTTTTGTAGTGCTGTGCTTCACCTGTGCGGTAGAGAACAACAGCGTATTGACTCAACTGAAATTCTGTAAACACATTCCCAACAAAAAAGAGCATGCCTCTTATCTTCCCCTGGGGAAATAATTTTCCTTTAGTACACAATATTCCTTACATAGAATGGAAATTCATAATTTCTTGACCCGTGGTGTGAGAAGGCATGTGGCACGGTTTTCATGTTCTGCATGCACTGATATTAAAACAGGTTATCTGTGTAAAGCTCTGAAGTGAGCTTAGCCTCACCAAAGTCTTTCACTCAAGATAATATCAAGCGCAAAGAGTTTTTGTAAGGACTACTTATAACAGAATCCCCTTTAGTGTCTTTCAATTTTAATTATGCGGTTAAGGCAGTGCTTCTCAATTATTTTCTGTCACGCCCCCCACCCCCCCCCCCCCCCCCCCCCCCCCCCTAGGAAGAGGTAAACATTTTGTGTGCCCCCCCTCCCCCCATTTTTAAACTTTGCCTTACTGTTTCCATGGCGACGCGTCATGCTTGTCATGTGACATACCGCAGTCACAAAAAGTGTTATAAATTACAAGTATAAATGTATTGTTTCATCAGTACTAATGATTATTTAAATGTTTGAAACCTAAAAGAAACCTTATGTGGTTGAAAACACTGAATTGTTGTGATAAATGACAAGCTATGAGCGCGTCTTTTCCTGAATCAGTGCCAGATATCGCGTGAAAACACATATGAACACTGGTGTGATCGAACACGGCAAAGGATGAGGGGACGGTTGTCTGAACTTCATATCTGCTGTTCAGTGCAAGAAAACCTACTCCCTAGCAAAAAAAAAAAAAAGCATGTTCCCCAGGGTCACGCGCGCCCCCACTGGCATGGCCCTACTATTTGAGAACCACTGGGTTAAGGTAACGCAGGAGTGAGAATATTTTGCAAAACAAGTACAACAAAGGTTAGGATTTTTTTTAAATCATGTGGTTAACAAAATGCTGTTCCTCGGTTGTTTTTAAAATCACCTAATTATTCTCTTGTTTGTAAAGGCTTTCAAGAGCATTTAAGCTTGACTGGGTGGTGACGTTAAAAATGTATTTCTTTGTTGGGTTAAAGATCGTCTGCAGGACGTAGCTTGTTTTTGGGAGACTGCAGACATGTCATGTCTGTACAGTTCTGTTGTATGGACCAACAGGGCCGTGACTTCCAGACAAAATGATTGGAAAATGATTTAACGTTTTTTGGTATGGAACAAAACCTTTGCTCTTGAAAAGCAGCAAGTTGACTAATGAAAACATTTATCTTGAAGACATTAAGATCTTGATGTGCCTCGTTCTCACAGCTTTGATTAAATCAGTGCTCTTTCGCTAAAGGCCAGATTGTCTAATCAGATTCTGTGCAGTTCAATATCAGCGGCAGACCAGCTGCGTCAATTATTACACACTACCTTTAGGACATTTTTTGCAAGCTTTCCCTTTCCAAATAGTCATTTGTTTTTGCTTCTCCATTTGAAACCCTTACCTTGTAGACCTTAGAGGTGAAGCCGGATCCGATAAGCTCTGCGCTGAAGTTTTCCCAGAATTCCAGTTTGCGGCCGGTGGTGCGGAGTGGTTGCCAGCAGTAGGTGTCTGTGGACTCGCTGAAGAGCGTGGGACTGACTGGTTCTGGAGTCTCATCAACCTCAGACATCTTAGAGATCTCATCTGCAACAGAAAAAGCAGAAGCCAGAGACATAAAGCCAGAGATATCTTAGTTTTAAACTACAGAAGTACATCTAAAGCAATCAAAGCAAGCAAGATCTATATAAAGGATAATTCACAGATTAATGAAAACACTAAATTATGAAAAATGACAGGGCACACAATGAAAAAAATTAAGCCCAAAACGTATTTGTATCCGTTTAATTTGCAACTCACTTATATTTCAGGTTACATTTCACCAGATGAAACCTCAAATAATATAATGGTTCAATATAAATTACTTTTACGTATTTCCAAAGCCTCTACAAAAATCTTACCACACATACTACACATTTAAAGGGATAGTTCATCCAAAAATGAAAAGTCTATCATACTTTACTCACCCTAAAGTTGTTCCAAACCTGAATCTTTTTTTTTCTTCTGCTTAACATAAAAGAAGATATTCATTAACTTTTTCTATGGAAGTCAACGGAGACCATCAACTGCTTAGCTACCGACTTTATTAACAATATCTTATTTTGTATTCAGCAGAAGATAGAAATTCATACAGGTTTGCAACAACTCGATGGCCATAACAAAAATTTGTAGTTATGCCATCGTTTAACCATGCATTTGCACTGCGTAATTTATTTATTTAGAGGTTTCATTTCAGTGTTTATGACTATTGAAAATATAAAACCTAAATTTATAATTTAATTACTTTGGAAATGATCATTTCTACAATTTCTTAGTACGTTCTAATAATATTTCCATAGAAATGTGTACAGCATATTGTGATATACATATAGTACATTGTTATCAACCAAAATTGTAAAAATATCATAATACAAAGTGTTGTTTATATCGTCCACTTCTACTGTAGTCATAATTTACTCCATATAATTTGTATTTACAAGGTACCAGGATTATATAGTTCGATGACATCAAATCTCAAGAATGAGTTTTGTCTGAGAAACAAGTAAAGGAGATACCTTTGAGCAACGTGCATAACATCCTTTGTTGACAGAGTTATATCCGATTTCAGATTTACCCAACTCAAAAACAACCGGTCACTCTGGATCTTAGCCAATCTAAAGTACCGTAGTAAGTTTTTGACCTAAATAAGCAGCAAAGTTAACCAAAGTGCTTTAAAAGGGGCTGTGTCCAAAAATACCGCATACTAATTACTTCACAATCACTAAAAAAAAGTGTGTAAACATAATCTAGACTTACTACATTCACCCTGTTGACTCATGTTGTCTTGTGGCAAATCTGCAGAGTAAGTTCTCTCGCTGACTCAATCAGAGAAAAAAAAGGCAAAGAATCGAAAGTTCCAGGTCTCCAAGAAGAAGATCTTTATTGCCAGGCAAAAAGTGAGATCATAACTTTACATCCGGATCCAGATCATGCCTCTAATTTTTAGTTCCAAAACATCTCACTATATGTATTTTTCTTATCTTTCAATGTCCAATAGTAAATAATCCAGTCCTCTTTTCTTGTGGCTCCACCTCGGCCACCTGCTACCATAAATTCAGATTATTCTGGTAGAGGAGCCCCCTCTTTTCTAGTTTTTAATAAGTCTCGTTTTAACAAGCTTTCATGGTCTCTCAGCTGTTTTGGCACTTTCCCACGCCTTTCCATCAAATAATATGTTTGCATCATCCAGCAGGTCTTATGTTCTCACTAGTTCTACATTTAAGCTTTTAATGATATATGAATTCCTCCAACAGTACTGTTTTCACCTACTATATAGTAGGGAAGTATGAGATTTCAGATGCAGCTTGTGAGTACAAAGATGTTTTGGCTTTATTTTGGTCAAGAGGATATGACATAACCATCCTCTAAGAGATTCTTAATGACCTTACTGGATGAATTCAAACAACATGAGGTCAAAATGTAGACTCTCCTGATGTTTGGCGTAGATAATGCCATCCACTGTGCAAGCCTTTGTGGCTACCATGAGATGTGTAAGGACCACGGCTTGAAAATAAAAACTGTATACGTGCATGTGTGCATAGTGTTGATCCATCTGGACGTTTTATTGAGTTGCATATTAGCGTGTCAACTGGGGATTACATCATTGCTCAACTGAATGCACGTCATCTTTCAAGCCCAGAGCATCGGGTGTCCTAACTGTCCAATAACCTGTTTACTGGTTTCCACACGCAACATCGTTCAGGGTTTCTCAGTGATGATGCTATCACAACCTCCATCCATCAGCTGCCACCGACACACCAGCCCTATGATCCCAGTCTACTGACACCAACACACTCCCTCGCACTGCTTTAGATAATGTGTTTGCTTGGGTATTCAACGATCTGTATTGGTTGCAGTAATCTCGGTGGTAATGATGCATTGCTGCTGCACTGGAAAGATCTGGAAAGTCCATTTAATATCAGTGTCAGCTCAGCATAAACAGCGATTAGATCCTGGCCACACATTTGGAGAAAAGGCTATAATCATTCATTATAGAGTCTAAGGGATTTGCAAAGAGAGAGAGATGGAAGAACTGCATGAACTATATTTCTGTTCTGATGTTTGCCTTAAAAACACATAATTTAGTACATCATGTTTTTACATCAAGTTTTGCAGGAGCCTATTAAAATTGTTTTGACCTTGTTTTTGTGCTTGTTATTGCTTGTTGTCATCTCAATTTTATAAATTGCAATGTACTACCCACAAAGTATTAGAATTACTTTTTTGTTGTTTAGTTTGGACATGCACAATGAAAATAGAAAAGTATTATTTTTGAGTAACAAGGAAATAGCATGGTACATGAATACGGTAATAATTTAAAACTATTTTTTTCGACAAATGTAAATTGTGGCTGCACAAAAAACTAATTATAAGATACAAATAAGATATTATTTAACATTTAGGTCATACTTCTCACACATACTTGGCCACTACATATTTCCCATACTTACATTTGTGATATTTAATAGTTTTGATGACTTTACTACTATTCTAAATGTGCAAAATAGTAACAAGAATCAAGAATGAGCCACAATTTTCTAATATTCTTTCAAAAAACACTATGGTATTTCCATCTGATACCATTACTGTATCACAGTACCGCCACAATATTCTATGTCTGTGGAAAGAAAATGGCATATGTTCAGTGCACATATGCTAACAAAAGGTGTTGATTGAAAGTGTTCTTTTTCATGGTTGGATGACATCAAATGCTCCCTTGTCTGGTTGCATGTGTGAACTAACAAAAGCATTTTCCCCAAAACTTCCCTGAATACTTTATGATGGCTTATGTACGCAAGATGTAATGAGATCCATCGGGGTCTAAATCTCAACATTTCAACGTTATCATCAAAAAGGATCGTTACAAGAATTATCTAAAGTAAACAGGACTCAAAGACAAACCACCAAACCTCACACAACAAGAGATAAGATAAGAAACTCACTAATCCTGTACGATAAGAGAGAGAGATACTAATTTCTGCCAAACCGTAACTGGCTGATATTTGAGATCTACAATCACGCACAAACCCATGCACATGCACATGCACATGCATGCACTAACTATTAATGCCATCCTCGAATGTCACCGTCGTTATGCGTGACACTTGAAACCTGCTTCACCAGACATACCTTGCCTCTCTCACACACACATAACAAAGGTGAACACAAGATCGACTGACGTGGTCTTTGAGGGGGTTTATAAACCCAGAGAGTCTCTTTCAGTGCATGTGGGTATGTTAATGTAAATGAGACACGGAAAGAACAAAGTTCAAACGATTGTAGAACGGATTCAGATGT
The DNA here is from genome assembly GCA_037043235.1 of Rhodeus uyekii. Classification (NCBI taxonomy): domain Eukaryota; kingdom Metazoa; phylum Chordata; class Actinopteri; order Cypriniformes; family Acheilognathidae; genus Rhodeus; species Rhodeus uyekii. The sequence goes on from JAWRVZ010000546.1 coordinate 24,709, forward strand.
GGTGTGACGCAAAGCGCTTGCTTGATCTGTACCTTGGAAAGACATTAGTCAATTAGTCTTAATGCAGGGCTCCTGCTGAAATGGTGAACAGCACCTCTTCATCCACTCAGAAATTGTAAAAAAATGGTCTGACTCAAAAGCAAAACAAAGCAAACTTTGTGTTGATTGAAAAAAAGAGAAGTGGTTTTGATTTATTTATTCTACAGCCAAATGAGGCTCTGTGTGTCCACCAGTGTTTTTCCTAAGGCCAACATATTTTTTAAAACTGTTTTCAATGGGAGCACTGCACATTTAAAATGGTTGCAATGACAAATTTCTACGTGGTTCCTCATCATTTTACTCAATGCGACAAGGAAAAGAAAAAAAGCTTAAGCACTTACTATGAAATAGACACTCATTCTGAAGAAACGTGGTACCATATGGAAACCACTTTGGTGGGCACACAACCATATGACATTCAGGTAGTCAAAACTCTTCAAAGTCAACCGAAGGGTTAAAACAGGCCATTTTCATAAATAATTCAGTGTAAGGCGAGAACTCTCAAACTATTGAGTTTCCTTATGTCTGCGTGGCTCCCTGGGTCACATCCCCTCTGCTTTCTATGACGTGAGCTCAAGAGCGTGTGAATGAGAAAGACAGAGTGAGAGCTAGCCCCCCTCCCGAAAAAGATTGCAGTTTGGTTACATTCATCCCAAAAGATTCATACTATGTTAGAATATTCAGTGCAATGTCAGCTCACAGATGGTTACTGAAAACACAAGCTGTGAAAATCTGTCATTTCAGATTGGTAAGCATCTCTAAGTGCTTTGGTTTGGCCAATAATAACCCTGAAGTCACGGGTGGGTTAAGCAGGTCTCAGTCATCATCTGTAATGTGGCGGCACATGCATAATTTACACATACAGGACGGATGTGCATTCTGGACAGAGACACTATTATAAATGCAGGTCAAATATCAATACAGCTAATGGACATCAAACCAGACCGCAAAATCCGGTCTGATTCAGTTAATTCCACAACATAAATCACATGCTTTTTTACTTTTCTAGACAGTTGAAAGGGGTCCAGTCATACATTTGCATGCTGATAAGGTTTTTTGCACTAAAAACAGACAAGTTATTTTTTCATGACCATTTTCCAGCCAATTTAACTTGCTTTCCTTTCTGCCACTGTGTCTTTATGGACCTCTATATGTACAGTAATACCTCGGTTTACAGGTGACTTTGTATACGAGCAAATTGGTGTACGAGCATGGAAAGTCAAATCGGTGTACGAGCATTGTATATGTGTACGAGAATTGTATCTATGTGTGAGAAAAATATTCCCGCGCCCACATGCATTTTTGTGTGGAAAACTCCTCAGCATCTTCACGCACATTTTTACTGGAAATATCCTAATGACAGCCTCTCACCCCTTAACTCGTTCATTCTCTCAGCGTCGCTCGGTTTGGTTGCATCATTTACCATTTACCATTTATAAGTGATTTAAAGCGGTTTTACCTTGTGTTGTTAACATTAATTGTTCACGTAGTGAAATATATACGTACAGTACAGCATATAGACAATGACCTCAAGATGAGTAAGAAAGAAGGTACAAAATTCTCCCTCTAAGCAGTAAAACCCTCCTCTCGTCTCCGTCACGCCAGCGCATTACAGTAAATTGTCAAGTATTTTTAGTTTAATTGTCAATTATTAATTAGTATTTATATGAGATCTTAATGGTTATAATTTTAACTATAATTAATAGGGTAAAACCAAAAAAATATTTAAAATGGGCATTTATGGTCGTGAGGAACGAATCGAGTGATTTTTATTGCATGCTTATGGGGAAAATCGTTTTGGTGTACGAGAATTTTTAGTTACGAGCTCTTGGAACGAATTAAACTCGTAAACCGAGGTACTACTGTAAATTAGAGCTCTGTATGAGAAATGATTATTAAAATGGATTAGTTGGCACTGCTCCATGCAGTTCAATAACAAACTCTTTGCAAGGCCTGCATTACATTCTGACAGGTTCACGCAACAATCCACACTGAAATGTGACGCAACTGTTGAAGTTCAGGAACATTGTTGACAATAGATTTTCTTTCCTAACATTATGCAGAGCTGTATATGCATTCTCAAGTTGAATAGTGAAACATTTGGCAGAGTATCTTCCTTAATGTTAGTTATATACAAACTAAAGTCATAATTACTTCTTGTTTTGGTTTCAGGATTAATTGTTTCAATCCCAGTTTGTCCTTATTATTTCACCATGACTGGTCGAGTCAAACTGAATAGTTAAAAAGTGTCATTGGAGTAGTGTAGAAATGTTACAAAACCAAACGTTTCACAACCAGAGTGAAATGATGGTGGAACGGTCTGTAGAAAATGCTGATGATATCAATGGTCTGTCTCTTATTGATTCTTACACTTACCAACATTCCAATGTCAAATGTAGATGATTAGTTTTGCAACAATCAATTGTTTTACAGCAAACAGATGTCTTCAGGGTGTTATCATGTTATCGGTTCAATAGTAAAGGAGTCAGTCTGTAGGAAAGAAGTCTGCTCAGGAAAACACTGGAAAAAGCTGGTTCAGCCAAGTCCGATGTCTACGGTAATGCCAACCTTTTTTTTTTTCTTTTTTTTTTTATAGATTTTAAAACAATAGTACTTAATCTGTAAGGATGCATTAAATTGATTAAATGTGATGGTACTAAAAACTTAGAATCCTGAAAAAAAATGTATCACGGTTTCCAAAAAAATAAAACTGGTTTTCAACATTGACAATAATAAGAATTTATCATTTTGTACTGCAAGTATCAAATCAGCATATTAGAATGATTTCTGAAGGATCTTGTGACACTGATGAGTGCAGTAATAATGCTGAAAATTCAACTGTCATCACAGGAATAAATTACATTTAAAAACATTCAAAAACCACACACACATATGTTGGGTTTCCATGTTTATGGGGACTTTCAATAGACATAATGATTTTTATACTGTAATATTCCATTCTATCTCCTAACCCTATAATAAACTTATGGTTTATGGGGACTCTCCAAATGCATAATGTTTTTTGGCATATTTTGAATTTTAATAAAAAAAGATATCATTTAGTATGTTTTTTTTTTAAAGCCATTTGGTTTGGTAGGACACAGGAAGGGTCCTCACAAACCATATTTACATGTAAATCCCTATATCATTATACACTTGTGTGTCCTCATAAGCCATATATACAAGCAAACATGCATACACACGCACCCGCACACCCTCAAACACAAACATAAACCTCATAAACCATATATACAAGCAAACATGCATACACACGCACCCGCACACCCTCAAACACAAACATAAACCTCATAAACCATATATACAAGCAAACATGCATACACACGCACCCGCACACCCTCAAACACAAACATAAACCTCATAAACCATATATACAAGCAAACATGCATACACACGCACCCGCACACCCTCAAACACAAACATAGGGTGTTTTTCATACCAAGACACCATTCTGTGCAATTCCACACTTGGTGAAGATTGTGAAGCCTTTGAAATGAGAGGGGGGGGGGGGGGGGGGGGGGCTATCTTCTGGTCTTACCAGACTAGAAATCAACATCAAGAGAACAGACACACCAAATCAATCTTTAAAGAAAGACTGTAGAGAACTACATGAATAAAAACTATATGAAACAAATTCAGAAAGGCCAAATCCCAGAAATACATCAATAAATGTGTCCTAAATAATTTATACTATTGGAAAATCTTAAGCAGTCCAGTAAAGTCACTGACACCTCTGAAAATGAGACACTTTTCCGTTGTACAAGGGTTTTAAGGCACTTGATCTCCATTTGCACGTGCACGGATGGATCAACACTTACCGGCTCAGAATGGTTATTTACAAAACGTGAGGGTCATCTGATTTTCCACACAGGATATTTATTCAGATTACATCAAAGAAAAAGAGAGATTAGCTACAGCCTGAGATCGTTAGCAGGTTGTGTGCCGCTGATTTGCCCAACTACAAATTACAAAGTCCTTGTTCTTTTTGTCTAGCCTGCATAGATGACCTTTAACCTTCTATTGGGACCTTCCTATACAAAAATCAACAGTGATTTCAACAACTTTCAAATTCGCATGCTGTCCAAATGATTGATGACTGGCTATACTCTTTATATTCATTTATATTAAATGTAGCTTTGCAATCATGTTAGATACGTCGATGTCTTGACTTGAATTTTGCTAAACATTTAGTGTTAAACTTAACCTTGTTCGACAGCTTCTGTGTCATGTGAGAACCAGTCTTTTTTTTTTTACCAGATTTGGATGTAAACCTCATAAAAAATTCCTACATCCTCCACATGATGCTTAGACTGCAAATACGGTTCTTGAAATGTCTGTGTTTTTATCCTTCTGCAATGTTCCCTGCAGTCTGTTACCTCGGTAGATATAAATATCTGATTTATCACCTACAGTACATTTCCATTCGTACTCTCTAACCTCTCAACAAACATTCACACCTACGTAATCCGCGAAACAATGTGTCAGGTGTCACACAATATAATATAAATCCTCTTGATAGATATACAAGCAATAAATCAAACATTTTTTAAATCACAAACACGATTTGAACAGTCAGTGACATAAAACACAGCATCTATTAGCACCTGACAGTATTTATGCATTCATTAGCATTTGTAATTGAATATTTGTCAACTGCAGTAAATTTCAAACAGCATTTAGTAACAGCTGGGCAGAGGGGTAGGCAATTTTTTTGTCCATTTAACCCAGGCTTTTCTCAGTGCAAACAAAATATCGGAGACGTCGACATATAACCTGCATATAAAAGTAGCCAAAATACAGTATGTTCTGCATGGTGCTTTCTTACAAAAAAAAGAGAAGGGAAGTACACACATAAAATTATAAATACTTACTCCATCGGTTCAATAAGCTGTTCATATGCATGATGAGGATATATGGTGATGGTCAGCCTCCTGACACTGCTTCTAGGAGAGACCATTTAAAAATTACATTTATGCATTTAGAATTTATTTACACATTGCATTCAAGATACGCATTGACATTCTAATCGGTTCTTCCCTGGGAATCAAACCCATGACCTTGGCGTTGCAAACACCACTCTCTACTGTTAGAGCTACAGAAAAGCCAGACCACACAAAAAAGCCAGACCTATGTATTAAATACTGGCGGAGCAAATGATACCGTGTTATGCATTACAGTCTCGTAGAATACAACACGTTATAAGCAAGATGAAGAGTTGATTTCTTCTCTCCACACATTTTTATTTTACTTTAAGCTGGATCTTGACTGCACTTATAAAGATAAAGTAACAGTGTTAGATAACTTAAGTAAACTTGCTAGATAACAGATTTTTTGCTTGTATATTTGCACACTGATATGTTCCAGATACTGATATGACCTAAATGGTTTTAAATTGAAACAGAAAACCTTTTTGAATTGAAATATAACTATATAACTATATATAATGTTATGTTATTAACAATGTTATGTTATTACATGTTATTATATTAAACGGAACTAACAGTGAAATCTTAAAATAAAAAAAATTAACTAAGCATAAAATACTTAATATTAAAACGATCAATTTATATATATAGGCTATATATAATACAAACAATAATCTCTTAATTGTTACTGATATTCAGTAAACAAAAACATAGTTATCTAAACATTAAACGGTATTCCGCAATAGCATCTCTAATTTAATTATAATAAATGGAAAATATCCACTTACAAAATCACCCGCCTCTATCAAAAATCTTTCTGGCACCTGCCAGAAAAAACGCTCCTTGGATCTAGATGGCAGATCAACGCGTGAACCCACACTGTTTATGAAGGCTTCCGTCGCGGACACGCCAGACTCGCAGTTCAGTGCGCGTTCCCGCCGATCCGCGCGCTCTTCCGAACTCGCGCGCAGTTCAAAGTTTGAGCGGTTGCTATAGGAACTTGCAAATCGAAGCCTTCATGCTGATTATAAGCTCCACTTTTTTGCGCATTACAGCTCTCAGGCTGCACATTTGTGGCGCTTCCCACATGCGATAGATTTTCTTTCACTTTACGTAAAACGAAATATCGGACTACTTAAAGGCATGTCTTAATTCCAACCTGATTTATGTGTAACTATAAACACAATTTTCTTTTCTTTTTTTTCTTTTTTTTTTTGCAGAACGAACATCTGCCACGAGACCACTGTCCTCTGACGCCCTCTGGTGATGTATAAATGGATGAATATTTAATGAATTTGAAATTCATTAAAAATTTATTTAAATTAACATTTATTATGATTTATTTAAATTAATATTTAAAGGACTGGAGTTGGGAACATTTACTCACCTTTATCCCAGCAAACATAGAATGTTCGACTAAGGTTTCCATATAGTTCACATTTGGTTTTTTTTGGGGGGAACCAAATAGAAACGTTCTGATAATGTTTTTATTGGTTATTTCCGTAACCTTCTGGGAACGTTCCCTGCAGGTTATTTTTTGGGGTTAATTTTGAAACCTAAAGAGAACATTCCCAGAACGTTCTCTGCAGGTTATTTCTTAGTAATAATTTGTATTCATTCTTATGTGTTTGAACAATAAATAATTTTTAAGATTCTAGACTTATTATTTGTGTACAGGCATATCAGACTATGTAGATGTTTAGAGAACATTCCTCCAACCTAAAGGGAAAGTTCTATTTACATTAAAAAAAAAACTTCCTGGCTAAGCTACAGGGAACATTCAAATGTTTGTTCTGGGAACCAGAAACTAACGTTCCCAGAACGTTCTTGTGACCAAAAATTGGGATGCTGTCCCAAACCTATATGGGATTCTTCCTTCAATGGAAAACAAAATGAGATGACAGAAGTTTTGTGTGAACTATTGATTTAAATTTACACTATTACGAATTACGAACTTGAAGACTGTCTGATTCTTTCTGACTATTTAGGGAAATAAGCAAATATTAGTAAAAAAACAGAGCAACACTAAAGGCAACTTCAATTTATTCAAATAATCAACTGGATACAATATTTATAATGATCAATAATGGGATCAGAGGATGCAGTAAACAGCTCAAACATGCTTCGAAAACATGAAACTGTGTGATTGTGACAGCATGCATTTTTGTGTAACATGTAAACAGCCCTCTCAACAGTGCTCAAAACGCAGTCGCTTTTGTGATATGGACGCAAACATTTACCCAAGCCCTTCAGGAAATACTGGGAAGATCTGCCAGTAAACACAGAACGTTACCCTAACGTTCCCATATAGTTCCCGTTTTTTTTTTTTTTTGGGGGGAACCAGATAAGAACATTCTAGGAACGTTCTCTATTGGTTATTTTTGTAACCTACAGGGAATTTTCCCTTCAGGTTATGTTTTGGGGTTCATTTTGAAACCTAAAGTGAACATTACCTGCAGGTTGATTTTTTTGTTATAATTTTGTATTCATTCCTATGTTTTTGAAAAATAAATAATTTAAAAGATGTAGTTTGAAGACTGATTATTTGTGTACAGGCATATCAGGATGTAGAGGTTAAGAGAACGTTCCGGAAACCTACAAAGAACATGCCAGGAACGTTCCCCTAACCTACAGGGAACATTCAAATGTTTGTTCAGGGAACCAAAAATTGTTAAGTGGGTGAGTAATGATGGCGAGAAGTTAGAAATATAAAGTACAGCGTCCTCTTCAATATACACCTCTACTATGGTATCAAAATCCTGCCTAAAGTACTGTGGTCAAGAATGAAAATTGTTTGAGGTTCATTCTTGACAACAGTACTTTAGGCAGGATTTTGATCCCATACGCTACAATCAATGGATTCAAAGTACCGTTCGCGTGGTCAGTATTTGAGAACGTGCCTCTACGTAGGAAACTGAAAACAGCTGTCTTTGATTTCAGCTGGTAAATTTTCCTCCTAGTTTTGATCGTACAGAAGAAGAAAACATGGTTACAGAGGCATCCTTCATCCTACATCCTTCACTTAAAGTTTTCAATAAACATGCATCGTTTGACATCTGATAAACATTCTAATGTGCAAAGATAAATCTCCATATATATTTATACTTTCTCTATGAATATTTACTCAAAAGAGGGGGAACGGTGCTTCTCTGGTCCTAAATATATTATTTAAAGGTGCAGAATGTAATATTGACTGGCAACCTGGGGTGTGGAAATACTAATCACTTAACCTGACAGTGGATGGGATCTCAGAACAAAACTCTGAGTTTTTCCCACATTTCAAAGTAGAATAACTGGTTGTCCCGTTGTTTTTTGTATTAAAAAATGTCCTAGCAACATATGGTATTTTTATGTTCTAGTAAAGTCAAAATGTTTACATACAACACTTTTAAAGGTAAAAATCGGTTCAGCTAATCATTAAAATGTCCAGTTTTTTCTTTGTAGGTGCACATGCATATTTCAGTCAACATTACAAGTTTCCTTCAATTTTCAATAGAACAAACACAAAGGACCAACCGACTGACTTACAAAGTCCAGAACTGTACCACAATGTGAGATTTCGTATGCATAGTGATAGTACCTACACAAAAATAAATCTCTAAAAGAGGGGGGGGGGGGGGGGGATCACAAAAAACAAGTACAGTACTATAAAATACAGCACAGTTTACCATGCAGGAAAAAAGTAAAAAAAAAATATTTTTAATTATGGTATAAAGTTGACTTTAGTTACAAAGTAAACCAACAACATTACATTCAACCTACTTGTGCAGAAAAAAACTCCCCTGATACATGGAAGCATGAACTATGGTATAAATATCAGTGGTGGAAAAGCACCATCACTCCAACATTTTGAAACTACATCTAAAACAATCATAGAAAAATGATCAACACAGGAGATACGTGACCATAGTGCACATTGAGAAAATCTCAACAGGGCTTTGGACTATTTTTGCTAACTTTAAAACGGAGTTTAAGCAAGTTACTATATTTCTAGAACAACTCATCTAAATTTCCCAATTCTACGTTATCTACAATTCAATTGTACCAAAAATCTCTACACATGTACTGATGATCTATGCTGCAGTTATGGTTTATGAAAATGTAAGGCATACATTTGTGTCAAAACAGACTGACAAACATTGATTCCTTAAGTGGAAAATCATGCATAGATTGCACAAAGTTATTGTATTTCCTCAAGAACGTTAGAGTATGCGTCAGATATAGAAATGGCGATAACTAATTCATAAATGCACAACTACATGGCATTTTGGTAATTCTACACAGGAAAATGGAGGTGAAATTACAGGAAGAGACTGGTACCTTCATGATTAAAAGGGTCACGTTACATACAAGGATGGTCACAATGCCTATAGTCGCATTCCCTAGAGATGTTACTTGTGGCCTAAATAATTCAACTACTATTCAAAATCATGCTATGCATAATACTATGATCTCTTGGATTTGGATTGTTGTATTAAAAAGACTTTTCCAGATAGTTTTCAGGTCTGGTCCTGTTCACTATCTACAGCGCAAACATTATAATACAAACACAAAGCTGTGTGATTTGCTATAAAAACAAACACACACATACAAACATATCTGTATTTTCCCTAAATCGTACCCTGAAGTGTCTCCTTACTATATTTATACATATTTCCTGGCTGCAAACGTGAAGAATTTGAATTATTAAGAACTTACTTAAAATGTTTAAAAAATGTTTCTTTTTAATTATCATTTTCAAATGGCATCTTATCTTTGATCAAACAAACCTGATTTTTTTAGAAGATTTTCAAATAATATCTGGTGAAAGTCAAAGATATATTACTTTTGATATTTTCAAATTAAGTTCTAATAATTTAATGAGATGTGAAAAACTGCAATCAAACATATAACTGACGAGTGATGGACAAACCTAAGAAATCATCATTTCTTCTAAAGACTAATTAATAAAGATTAATACTGTGTGCAAATTTGAGGAATTTTAATTATTAAAGGCTGTTTATTATTTTTCCTTTCCTTAAGTTTATATATAAACTTCTATATATATATATATATATATATATATATATATATATATATATATATATATATATATATATATATATATATATATATATATATATATATATATATATATATATATTTGTTTATATATAAACACACACACATACATATATATATCAGCCTCCATATCATATATATATATATAGATATATATATATATAATGTATGTGTGTGTGTGTGTGTGTGTGTATGTATATATACACACATACATACATATACACATATATATATATATATATATATATATATACACACACACACACACACATACATACATACATACACACAGTATAATATTTAATCCTAATTTTGTCAAACCTGCTGTTTGTGAAGATTTTCAACATTATTTTCAAATACCAACTGTATTTGAATGAATGTCTCTCTAATTAATGACGGATGGCAAACCTAAGAAATTGTAAATTTCCTCTAAACAAATGTGTAAAGATTATCATCCGTTTAGCCTGCAGTGGCGCCCCCTAGCTGAAGTAGAGGAGTGAAGTAGCGTCTCCATGTCGGAGAGGAGAGTAGAAACACGCGCACACAGAAAACAGGTCCTGAGAGACGGCAGAGACCTGGGCGGACAGATACGGTGCATGCTGCTGTGAACTGTACAAATGCATGCATGAGCGGGTGGGCACCCTCCATATCAACAACTTCCTTCCACGTCCACGCCCCAGCCCCAGGTTCATATCCTGGCCTTCCGGGAAGCCACAACAGCCCCATCCTGATGCATTTGCCCCAAGTAAGACACCCACAATTATCAGGAAAGAACTTCTTCCTCGCCCACGAAGGGCAGGTCCATGCTCCGCATCCCTTCCTCGCTCTCTTGTTTCCTAGGAAACAGACAAATGTGGAGGTTTAAAATAGTCGCACATTCCAAGCATGTCAATCTGTCTGCGGCAATGCAGACTGTTGTTAAGTGCAGCTAGAATTGTTAGGCAGTGAGGAAATTAAGTCAGCGCAAGGGGGACTACATGGCATCACATCAGTCATATGCTTGGGTCAGAAGTGGCACATGAGAGTGACTGACTACCATGTTTTTGCGAGGGGTTGTACCGGAGAGCCACATGCAAATGCACATAGTACGACAAACCAATCAGAGTCCTCGTAAAAAATGACCATGGCTGGGTGGCAAATCAGGATGCTCTTTTCTTTTCCTTGCTTGTATTATGCATGAGGGACATGCAGATATTTAGAAGGGCCGGGAAAACATCATCCTGAACTGCCCATGAACATATGTTTATCTGTTTACATGCAAAATATAAATGCTTGATGTACTATTATTAAAAGTAGCTTGTACAGTTAAATACATACAAGGTTTGTAGGAGGGAATATTATATATATTTTACATATTACATGCATAAAATGCTGTTTATTACATAGGAAAACACAAGCGGAAAATCTTGCTATTCTTTAAGCCATCTGAATGGTAATTGTTTTAATGTTAAAAGCATGCTAAAAACACCACATCATTCCTTTTAAAGTGCAGATCATTCAATATGGGCATGACCATTATCTCCTACATATAATACAGGTGGAGGAGAGTGAACAGGACATAGGTGGAGCACTAACAGGCTAGCGGAGCTTTACCTGGGGGTACAGAGATTGTGGCAGTATTTCAAACTCCCTGCTCTCCCTTTTCTAGACGGTAGGAGAGATGCGAATGTGAGAATTCTTAAATCGGAGCGCATCTATCAAATATTCCTGAACACATGACTAAACAAAAGCCTTAAAAGGCTATATATTAATATTAAAGGAAATATATAAATATATTTCATGCCAAATATTACTTAAACATGCTATTGATTACCACAGAAAATAATTTATACTTGTTCCTAGGGTTTCAAAAAAATGTGGGTGAAGTAACAAGATAGCAAAGCTAATATTACTACTAATAACACTAATGTAAATCTATATTAAATTATTATGGGATCTCTTTCAGTGCTTTCAGAATATTTACTTTTTAAAACAATTTTGTTTCTGTATTTTTTTAAATATTTATATTGTAATTTACTTCGATGACAATATATTTACTGAACAAAAATGAATCATTTTATTCATCAAAAAACAAACAAATATTCATACAAACTGTGCTAAAGGGATTGTTTTGAACATTTAGACATTAACACAGACATTTTTAAGAACATTATTTTGTTTTTGTTTTTTAAACATTACTTTTGCCCCATGTTTTGATCCTTGCCACCTCATGCATTTATAAGATTTTTAAACAAAATAAACCAGTTGTATGATTTATTTTTTTACACCAAATCTGTTACTATATCTATACTCAATACAAACATTTTTTTCTGCAACCATACACTGAGGAAGAAGTGAAAAGCACATTAATCTTAAGGTGTCTTTAGCCCCATTCTATCCTAATCAACCTAGCACAGCCATGGCGCTCATGAATTAAAAAAAGAAGAAAAAAAAGACATATGGATGACTCTATAGCTGTGTCTGAAAATGCTTACTTCTCGACTATATAGTAGGGGAAAAGGTAACATATCTTAAATATTAACATATCTTTAAAACATAACATATCTAAAACGTAACATATCTAAATTCATAGTATTCATAAAACAGTAGGTGCCCTACTAGTTCTGGTGAGATTATGACACGAGCATCCGATGGACACTTTACTATCCATGATGCAACGACGTGACATCACTGACACTGTAGCTTACGTGACAATGTCAACATGGTGAATGTACGGTAGTATGTCTGGATTCTATTCATACTTCACACATTCATACTATATAGAACATGTTGCAAAAAAAACAAATTCAAGCAGTAATCGATTTTTAATGCTTCTTATGGGGTTGTAGATTTTATGGATGCACGCAATTGAAGGCCACTAGTCCACATCAAGTGGGCTATTTGGGACAGACCCTTTAGCATCTTGCGTGAAGCATTTTAGCTTAGCAGGCTAATCAGTTAGCTAACTGAAAGTACAATAAAACTTTTAATGTTAACAAGTAGCTTTGGTTTCAAAATGTAATGTATGATTTGTGATGCATTGCATGATTTAAAAGAAGTACCACTTTTGTGAATTTAAAAAGTAATTAATTCCTGTAATGCAATGCGGAATTTACAGCAGCCATTACTCCAGAAATCACATGATCCTTCAGAAATTATGCTAATATAATGAATTTACCATTATCAATAATGTTGAAAACAGTTGTGCTCCATCATATTTTTTGTGCTTCTTCATATTTTTGCGGAAACCCGTGATACTTTTCCCCTATAAATTCCCACAAAAAATATTAAGTATTTATTTGAAATAGAAATATTTTATAACATTATAAATATCTTTACTGTCACTTTTGACCAATTTGAATGCATCCTTGCTGAATAAAAATATATTATATGTCAGCTTGCCTGTCCAAGCTGTAGATTTTATGGATGCACGCAATTGAAGGCCACTAGTCCACATCAAGTGGGCTATTTGGGACAGACCCTTTAGCATCTTGCGTGAAGCATTTTAGCTTAGCAGGCTAATCAGTTAGCTAACTGAAAGTACAATAAAACTTTTAATGTTAACAAGTAGCTTTGGTTTCAAAATGTATGTATTTATGGAATTGAGAAAGTAGTCAAAATTATTTTCTGTGGAAATGCTGTGCACAGACATTAAACTCAATTTAACCTGAAAATACATTTAAACTTTATCATTATAGTATTACAGTAGAATCTAGTGTAGTAAGATGGCATTGTAAATAGTACGTCTATACTAGTAGGCCCAATTAAATGAGTCAAACCAGCAATACAACCTATTTCAGATTTTCAGTGCTCACTGAAACCACTGCAGAAGTCCAAGTTCCAGTTACAGCCCATCCCAAATAAGGAAGACTTACGATAGCATGTGTCCTGGTGCGGTGGGACTCCTGTCTTCCCTGCGGCCCCAATCAAATGGGTTTCCAAAAGAACGCTTGCGCAACATAGTCCTAACCAAGATCTGTAGCAGAGAACATGCAGCAAGTTTTAAGTGCCTCCAAAAACAGGTGTTGGGCTGTAATCTATGTGGGTCATTAATTGGTTTATTCATTTGATGTGGTTATTAGCATTGAATACATTATGTGTATTCACAAAACAGAATTAAGGTTGTCTAAATAGGCCACCAGAGGCTTGTGATCTCACCACTGTGGCCAGGCTGGGGATGTGCTTGACAGAGTTTTCCACCTCCTCCTCGGTCACTTCTATGAGGCTGCAGCAGTTGTCGTCCTCAGGGGGGAGGGGCTCAGCGCCGTGCCGCGTCACCCATGGGTGCACCTACAACAACAACCGAACAAAAATCCTGCTTTGATATCATTAATTAGCTCAAGACTGTGTCTAGGCTGCTGGAGTGTCCTATATTCATGCAGGAAGTGCTTTGAAATCATGAAGGGCTTTATTTTTGGTTCAATTGAAGTATGGAGGATAAATATAACATAAGGAAAACTATACTAACGTGGCGAAAATAAATTGGGGTCAGTGATATTTTGTTTTTTAAATAAATTAATACTTTTATTCATCAAGGATATATTCAATTACTCAAAGTAATTATTGTATATACTTAAAGGGACACTTAAGACTTAAAGGGATAGTTCAGCCAAATCAGTTAACAGTAGCCATTGACTTCCATAGTAGGAAAAAATACCATGGAAGTCAATAGCTACCGTCAACTCTCTGGTTACCGACATTCTTCACAATACCATATTCTTCTTATGTGTTCAGGAGAATAAAGAAATTCATACAGGTTTGGAGTGACTTGAGGAATAGTAAATGATGACAGAAAATGATGTAAATGTTTCCAAGTAAATTATGACAGAATTTAAATTTTTGGGTGAACTACCCCTTTAAGACTTATTAAACATTTAGAAGCATTTAAGTGTTGATAAAATATTGATGAAAATGTAGAAATGTTTCTTGAGTACTAAATTACCATATTCAAATGCTTTCTGAAGAATCATGAGACACTGGAGTCAAATTCAGCTTTGCATCATTAGAATAAATGACATTTTAAATGTCACTTAAATTTCACAATATTATTGTTTTTTACTACATTTTAGATCAAATAAAATGCAATCTTGGTAAGAATAAGAGACTTCTTTCAAAAACATTTAAAATTGTTACGGACCCCAAACCTTTGAACAGTAGTGCGTGTATAAATGGAAAAACAAGACATTAACCAATAGAGTTTTTCTGACCAATCACAGATGAGGACAAGCATTCAGGAAACATTATTGGTGTCGTTGGTGGTTCTTAAATGACGCGTTTCACCCATGATGGACTCGGAGGTGACGTCCTTGGTGAAGAGAAGAGTCATACTGACCTTGATTTGTGGGACGGTAATTCTGGTTTCAGGGTTCTTGTCCAACATTTTAAAAAGAAGGTCCTTTAAGTCATCCGATATGTCCGCGCTGTTAAGTGGTACAAAAATGCTATCAATGTCAAAACGGTGGGATGAGGAAGGTCTTTAAGTCTCAAGAGGAAAACTCACTTCTCGGGAAGCTCCACCGGTTGGGTCTTGATCTTTTGATGGAGACTCAAAATACGCTCATCCATAAAAGGACACTGTGGAAAGAGGAAGTAAAGTCAAAGGCAACATCCACTTTAAACAGTTTTGCAGAATTCAATGTTGGGTTATTTTTAACACTACATAATTCATGAGAAATATGAAGCTTAAAATAGGGCGTACCACTCCAAAGATGAAACAGTACAAGGTGACTCCCATTGCCCACACATCCAGAGCCTATCAAGACATGACATTAACATGATAAACTCTACATTGACAGCAATACTGATAGACTATTAGCAACCATCTTAGAGAAAAGAGCTTTCAACCTTTCCAGAGAAGTTCTTGCGGGTCTCTGAAAGGGTCTCTGGGGCGAGAAATGCAGGCGTTCCCACTGTGCTGGTCAGCAGGGCGTCCGCTCCCTCAAACTGGTTACTGACCCCAAAGTCAGCAATCTTAACGTGGCCATCTTCTCCCACCAGCAGGTTGGAAGGCTTGATGTCCCGATGGATGATTTTCTGATAATGTACTGTTGAGGATGAGTAGCTGTCATCACTTTTGACTGTTATATAATGCATTTTCATTACTAGCAACAAGAACTGTATCTAGTCTCACTGTATTGCAGATAAAAAATGCTAAGAACTTTCTGAAAACCAAAAGCTTCAATCAGATTGGTCTTTATGCTACTGGTAGACAGATTTACTTTAAATGTCAGCCAAATGGCTAGTTCCTGTATATGGCATTGCTGTTATTGTTACCTTATTAACTATTAAAAATGTACTGGATAATTAAAATAGCTGAAATAAAATATAAATTGAAAAATTATTATTGGAAAAAAATCCTAATACATATATTAGAAACATACCAAAAACTACAAAAGCACATGAAACAATTATTAAAACTTAATTAGGATATAAAAGGGCTACATTAATAAATGCTATAATAGTATAAAAAATAAAGATATGTAAATCATAAAGGCACATTAAAAAAGACAAACTTTTGTCTGCAGATAGATATATACATATATAAACTAATTAAACATATGAATAAATACTACAATAGTATATAAATTATACTGCTAAGTGTTTTTTCTTGACCTGAATAAGCTTTGTGGACAAAAAAGCTTATTAAGCTTTCTGTGCCCTTTTAACTGGATGACTGATGACAGCGCCAAGCATGAGCTAAATTCCCATACTCACAATATTCGATTCCTCTCAGCAAGTCCTGGAAGTAGAAGCGTGCCTGGTCCTCATCCAGGGTCTTATCAGTAGGAACCTCCATCACTGCTCTGCAAACACATGGGGAATGAGACAGTTTCTCTAGCAGAGTGACACAAGCACAGCATGTCAGCGCTACAATCCGAAATTCAATCCAATTACTCACCCTCGTTTGACAAGCTCGAATACTGTGAAAACACAGAGGAAGGAGTTAAGGTGTTGTGCTTTACATTCTCTGACTTCACATACATTTAGAACCGAAAGCAGAATATATCTTGCACGCGCAAATGTGTAGCATCTGCCAGGAGGATGAGTGTCTGGCAAGACTTACCCATGTACAGATGGTCCTCGCTTGGATCATCCAGCACCTGCACAAAAAAACAAAGCTGTTTAGAAAGAGAATGAAACCACTCAGCATAAAACTTATATAATCTAATTTGATGCAAATAAAAACAAGGCTTTGAGGAAAGAAATTCAGTAAATTCAATATGAGGGATTGCCTGAACGTTTGTGGTCACGTCTAATTATAACAAATTGACAACATGGTTTTGCTGACGTTTTCCCACTGAAAATTCGTGGACATTTTTTTAAATGGTACTGGTTTATTCTATTCTATTAAATGATATTCCAAGATACTTTAAAAACCATGGCATTACCATGGTAGCATGTTCATAAAAAACATTAATTTAATTTTAATATTTCAATTGTGCCTAAAAGGAAATTTACCCTGTTTTAGAAATATAAAATAATTATACTGTAAAATAAAGCCAAGGCTTATTTTCATGTTTTATTGACTAAATAACAGCTGCCCTGAACATATCAGTACACTGAAAATTATTATATTATTTTTATTTAATTTGCTTTAAACATTATTTATGCTTAAAATTGAATTACTTTTGATTCATTTCTTAAAAAGTAAATTTATTTTGGTTTTAAGAAATGTTTATACATTATTACTGGAAATGTATAAAGCGTATTGTTGTATTGTGTAATGTTGTAGAGTATAACATTCAACAAACCGTATATCTATCCCTAACTCCTTCCATTTCATTCATGGCAAACTGAAATACATTTTCAAAGTTAAAATAACGTTCCCCAACCCAGTTTAACACATTTCTACGGTGGAATGGTTTAGGAAACCTGTTCGAAAATATTCCAAAAAATTACACTTCCATTAGTGGGGCATAAATTACACATTTCACTCTGACTAAAGTCTGTGAGAATTCTGCATACTAAAAGCCTGCAAACTGAGAAAAGCAGCACTCACCTCCACAAGCTTAACCACATTAGGGTGATCAAGCTTCTTGAGGATGGCTATCTCCTGGTAGACACGCTCCAGGGGACCTTTGGGCTGAGGGGGGCCCTCAGGGGCCAGTCTTGCCCCACGAGGAGGAGGTCTGCCTGTTTAAACCAGCACAAGAAGAGATCACATGAAAGGTTGAAGTATTAGGCACTTGCTATCTGATGAAAGTGCGCCCCCAACCTCACACACATACACTCAATCATAAACCCCGCTGTGTGTTCCATCTGCTTTAAAGCAGAAACTTACGCGGGAACCCAGCCTGCCTCATCAGTCGTTTCTTGGACAGCACTTTCATGGCCTGTGGAGAACAGTGAGAATGAGAGAGTGAGAGCAGATATCCAGTGCCATTACTGGTGCTGGGTGACATATGCCCCATTCTACAACCAGAACTGTGTGAGAACGACAACTACACCAAAAAATGGGATAAAGAAATAAGAAATAGAGCAAGGAGAAAACTTAAGTTAATATCAAACATAGATTATTATTATTACAGCATGTTAATAATATTAACATGTTTATATATAAAGATAAGGATATTCCATCTCAAATTAAAATTCAATCATTTATCAAATCTCAACATTACACAGTAGCAAGACTATGAATATATATATATATATATATATATATATATATATATATATATATATATATATATATATATCACAAATTAACAGTTTGTGAGGCAATGGGTTAATGCAGCAAAGCTATATGTCCCATTATTCTCTATGGCAACATGAGAAATATTAATAACTACAGCATCAATTCCATACCAAATCTGTATGCTTCTCTCTATATTTTGTTGAACTAAAGCTAAAATGCACAAAAACGAATAAAACATTTTCATTTTACTCCAATTCAAATCACTTGAATGCACATTGTAATTATGATTATCAAACCCATAAGGAGGAACTTCCTGAGAGGATTTGAAGGCAGGCTCTGACGGTGTCTATGGGACCATTTCTGGCTGCTGAATGGGACCTCAACTAGGCAATCATAATTCAATGATTACTGATAACGATGTTAGCTCTTTACTCTCCTAAATAAAACTGAGATGAAGTGTGTGCGAGACTGTTAAGAGACCAGGTTCACTCACATAGTATGTGTTGTCGTCTTCATTGTACGCCAGCTTGACAACTCCATAGGAGCCCTTTATCAGGAAAACAAGGTGTGACAACTTGTACTTGTAATGGATCAAATTGCAGTGCAAACACACTCAGTAACATGGAATAACCGAGGGAAACAGGAAGCTAATGTGTCCAAGCATTTGTGCTGTTTGATTAACTGGAGAACATGTAAACCAAACCGAGCCAGTAGGCAACAGCCGGTGTCATGATGAACTCCACAGACAGGCATAATTCCACTTCTGTTCGGTCTCTATCTCTCTCAAGCCTACACACATACACACAGGTCCCAGCTGGGAGAGCAGATTGCTGTTCCAGCAGGGACTCCAACCTTCAGACACAAGAGAGGAGAGGAGAGCAGAGCAGGAATCTCCCCATCCAAGCTGACACTTCTCCATGCCCTCGTATCAAGATGAAGCTTAGTGGAACAACAACAGTGAAAACACTTCACTGCTCCTTTAAATCATATTACTGCATTCCTATAAATATTGTAGTAAATGCTCTTATCCTATTCCATACTTCTTTATTAGAATAAAGTACTGTGGTGGTACTATGTTTTAAAGATGGCATCAGATGGGAATATCATGGTACTTTTTAATATATGTATATATATATTTATTATGATCCCCATATTCATATCCCATAGTAATCTGAATTCTTCTAAGAATAGCATGCCATTATGTCAAAAACATGGTACTGGTCTATTTTAATCTATTCCATTAAATGGTATTCCAACATACTTTAAACACCATGGCATTACCATGGTAGCATGTTCATTAAAAAAAAGATTCATTCAATTCATTTTGATATATTAGGCAACTGTGCTTAAATGGAAATTGACCCTGTTTTAGAAATATTCAAAATCATATTGGAAAATAAAGCAAAAAATGTACAACATTGAACAAACGGCATTCTCTATTCAATTTCAATCTATTCCATAGAAGCATTAAATAATAATAATAATAATTTATGCAAGTCTCTGTGAAATACTTGATTCTCAATTGCCAATAATGTCAATTTATTTTTTAAATTGTGATAGGTAAGATTTTGTTTATGCTTTTGAAAGAAGTCACTTATGCTCACTGCATTGATTTATACATTAAAAACAGTAATATTGTGACATATTATTACCATTTTAAAGGGCTCCTATTATGCTTTTTCACTTTATCAACTTTAGTTAGTGTGTAATGTTGCTGTTTGAGCATTAAAAAAAAATCTACAAGGTTACAAAGCTATTTTATTAAACAGAATCCAAGACTCGTTTAGACTACAATGTGTTTTTCAGGATCTTATGAAGTCACAATGTTATTTATTTAAATAAACGCAAAAAAGGCAACAAGACCTGGTTGAGTTACTGTTACGTCACCTGCAGCAGTTCCCACTTTGTCGGGACAATCTGTTGAATCACATTCGTTGGATCGCAACTTGTTACTTATTAATTGTAGATGCGTTCTGGACGATACATTTGTTTGTTAAAATTCTTAAGTCTGACTCGGGTTTGAATTGGTTTACAATTGATACAGAATTGCATACTAGAGCTTGCAGTTATTGTAATCGGTGTGACGATTCCCGAACACGCGCCAAGCGGTGCCAATCATAACACGTTATGTCAAGTTAACCAATCACAGTACATTTTGTAATTCAAAAGGCGGGGCTTCATCGAAAATGACGAATTCAAGTCAGACTGGGGAGAGAAGTGCTGTAATAATGTAAAATATGTGACAAATAATGTGTTTTTTTTAAGAATCAATCATGAAAGCATATTCTGGTACACCCCAAAAACAAAATCAAGACTTTGTTAAGGAACATAATAGGACCCCATTTAAAAGACCGTTTCCTACTTTAATATATTTTAAAGACTTTTTTTAAATTTTATTCCTGTAATGGTTAATCTGAATTTTTTGCATCATTCCTCCAGTCTTCAGCATCACACGAACCTTCAGAAATTGTGGAATAAGAACAACAGCGCAATTACCATTTCAGCACAGCGTTCAATCATCTCAGACTCTTAGCAGGGAATGATCTATGCATAAATAATAAATGAAAAATAAACATACCTTTCCGATCTCATCTTTCAGCTTGTACTGGTTGAGCTGCACGCAGTCCTTTTGAAATGAAGAAAGAAATTGTATTGATCAATGACACTAAGGTTTTTTTAAAGGACAACCACTTCAGTCAGTGTGGCCAAAGATCACAGCAAACGCAAACTTCTCTCTTCAAGAATGATGCTTGCAACATTCCAGGTTCAAATACTTGAGCCAAGAAAGGCACACAAGCTAAAGCTACACACATCTCTTGCTGATTTCATGTCCTAATGGAAAAGCAGAAGCATCTATTGGGAAACTTTCTCTTGACAAGCACCATTAACAGGAAGGTAATTGCTCCTGTCAGTAACCTTACCTTACACACCCTCTCAACCTTGACTTTGCAGACTTGAAGCCAGTGCGGAGAATGAAGAAAAGGAAATGTCCCTCTCAAAGACAACATCAGTTATCACACAAACAGCTCAAATCTCCACGCTCTTGTTTTTGGTGGTACGGTTATATAATCTTATACTATTGGTCAAACCTTTGGAATTATTACGATTTTGTGAATGTTTTGAAAGTAGTCTCTCATGGTTTTTAAAAATACAGTATAAAATTTAAAAGAACCATTTTCTATGTAAATATATTTTAAAATGTATTCCTGTGATGGCAAAGCTGTTTTTTGACAGCTTTTATGACAGTCTTCAGTGTCACAAGATACAGATAGAAATCCTTCTAATATGCTGATTGGCTGCTCAAGAAACATTTCTTATTATCAGTATAGAAAACAGTTGTCCTGCTTCATATTACATTGAAACAATGAATTAAGGATTAAAAAATTAAAATAAATAAATACTTTGATTCAGGAAGAAAGCATTAAATTGATGAAAAGTGACAGTAAAGACAGTAATAATGTTTCCTTTTTAAATAAAAACTGTTCTTTTTCAACACTGATAATAATAAGAACCATTACTAGTAATTAGGTATCAATAATTGGGAAGCAAATCAGCATATCAGAATGATTTCTGAAGGATCATGTGACATTGAAGACTGGAGTAATGATGCTGAAAATTCAGATTCGTCATCACAGGAATAAATTACATTTAAAAATGTTAAAATAGAAAACAGTTATTTAATTTTGTAATAATATTTCACAATATTACTGTTTTTACTTTATGCTTGGTCAACATTAAGACAGCCTTGATGAGAAAAAAAAGACTCAAAATTCTACATACACATTACAAAAACCTAAATTATTTCAAACTATTGACAGGTAGTCAACATAACTGTTAGGCGTGATGGTCCAAACACTTCCAAACACACTTGGCGTTACCTCCGGCCACATACCTGCAGATCTGTGATGGAGACGCGATGAGACTCCACGGTTGGTCTTCGAGGGAGGCGTGGAGACGAGTGAGGAGAGGTGATTGGCGAGTAGGGCAGTGAAGGGTAAATATAACGTCCATTCAGTCCCGGTGAACCACAAGGTGACGAAAGTGTCTGTGAGCGTTCCTGTAGCGACAGCTTTCTGTCAGAGAGGCTGAGTCTACCTCTGTGCTCCTGGGGTTCTGGGAAGAGCGCTTCCGGGCGGCCCATCGTGTGGGATAGTAGATCACAGGAGGCCATGCGGAAGGGCGGTACCGGACCTGACGATGCCGGCTCTGGCGTTTCCGAGCTGTCCATGTCCTCCACCTCCTCATCCTCTCCACCCTCCTGCCCTGAGCCACCACTGGGCTCGTACTCCGTCACCACAATCATGGACTCCATCACGTTGGTGCAAGGGCTCAGGCACGTGGATGGAGAAGAGAGCACAACGCAGCTCCGCAGCAGGTCAGGCAGTGGCTGATTGGGCGGCTGTACCGAGGGAATGGGCGGAGCATGGCCGAGAGCGGCAGGGGGATCAGAAGAGGGCCAGGAGGAGACACAGGGAAACATAGTGTGCTTCCCAAACACCTCTCAGTAGCCCCTCCATCAACGCCTTGCAAGAAAAACAGATTTGGTAAATCTTAGGTGTCGTACTCACATGTCATCTTCCCACAGCTTTTGACCAATACATTTCTTGGACTTTGAATATAAAATGGTCATAACGCCCATTCATAACGTCAGTGATGCTCAGAGAGAACATAAGGACATTGAGTTTAGTCAAAAGGACATTAAATTCAGTACATTTTTATATATAGTACTCTTTTTTATTTTTTTTTATTTTGCCCACCACTTATATATCAACCCCAAATATGTATATACAGAATTATAAAACATAAATCATATGTTTAACATTGACATTTTAGTTAATTGGAATTCATTTATAATGTTAAATATAAACATAGGTATACATTCCATACCTTTTACAATAAAATAAAGATTTTAAAATAGGTCTGCCTCCGAAAACCTTAGCCCAACATATGCTTGACCTCTATTTTTCTAAATGTGTTGTCCTGACCTGTACAAACGAAATAACTGAATACAGCTAATAAGCTGAATATAAGATGCTTCAAACGTTACTGAAGTAAAGCCTGCTCGAAAAAGATTACATATCTCCATTTTGCTCTAATCCTCTGTTTCTTATGGCCTTGATTTACATGCAAAGTGCTGCAGTTTCTTCGGAAAGCAGATTTGCTAAACATTGGAGACACTGTGTGTGTGTGGGAGAGGTGTGGGTCTCACAGAATGAGAGAATTATAAGCAGGTACAATAAAAAAAGACATTCATTACTCCGAGGGGTTCAGAAAGGAGAACTTGTGTGGGCTGGCCCACCCCCATCCGTGAGTCCTCATTTCTATCTCTCATCCAGAGATGCAGCAAAGTTTTTCTTCTCTGTCTCTGTTCCTGTTTCACTCCCTGTTATTTCTTCATCTGCGATCGAATCTCTACTTATGTTTTCGCTGTGATATTATCTTGTGGCTCTGGCCTCCATGTATTCTCCTGTCAAAACACCCACACAGCTGGAAGATGGTGTTTGCTCTCCCTCTTTGGAGAAAACGGTGCGAAAAAAAGCATATTTTTCTCGCTGCTCCTCATCTTTGACCCCTCCCGCATCCACTTCTCAAGTTATTACATCCCCGACACTCATTTTCACACCAAATCACAACACACTGATGAGGATTCAAGCTTTTCTAGCTAAAAATGTCAATCGTACTGGAAATAACCTCTCCAAACTAGAAATAATAATAACAAAAAACAATCTATAGTCGGATTAAAGAAGTCTTGCATTGAAACAAGGACAAAGTCATATCCACAAACCAGGATAGCACAGAAACTTGGGCATACTTTAATCTAAACCACTTTATAATCACCCGGAAAACTCTTGAAACCACATAGGTGTCAACCTTTGTATTAAACAAGCACCACATAAAATGTAAAAATGGAGTTTATTTTGTTTATTAAACTGTCTCTGTCTCTCTCTCTCTCTCCCCGTCATCTACTGAGAGATTCTGCCAGCAGGGGAATCAATGATGGATTTTACATGGCATCAACATGACAACAAGTGACAGCCAAGATTGTAGCGTCAAGCAACATGATATTTGCGGCATTCTGTTACAATGTGATGTTGTTGAAAGAAATTAATAGTTTTATTCAGTATGGAAGCATTAAATTAATTAAACCTTTCCACAAAGAATACTGCTTATATATATATATATATATATATATATAATAAAAATATATAAATGTTAATTTGTTTCTGAATTTCTTGGGAGAAATCAGACCTGGGTGTGGCTAGAGGAATAGAAACATTTAAGTGTGACAAACATGCACACAAAAAAAAGAAATCAGGATGGGGCAAACTCTTTTTCACACCAATGTATATAATGTGTATACTTAACATTTACATTTTAACTAACTGATAGTCATAAATTAGTTTTTAAATTAAATGCACATTTATTTTGAGCATAAATGCAAAACTATGTTTTTAATAATATAAGTACATGATATATACAAGCCTACAAACCCCTTTTACAAGCCTACACCAATTTAAGTTTGCCTGATATTTATTAGTCATACATGAATATCGTGTAGTAAAAAAAGCTTCTTGAGCACCAAAAATATTAAAATACATTATAATACAAGACAGTAATAATATTTCTAAATATATATATATATATATAAAATATTTCTAAATAATATATTTCTAAATATTACTGTTTTACTAAATACAACTGACTTATATATAGATAGACAGATAGATAGATAGATAGATAGAATATAAATTAAAGAAAATGATTGTTGAAAAGTGTGACTACAAGGAAAACATCAGTAGAATTGATCAACTTTGATGAAAATCTTTCAGTATCAAATCAAAGTATTATTGTATTGACATCTGATGCCATTATTGTATCATTTCATCTACACAGCACTAATGGTCAATGTTCCTCTAAACCAGTGGTTCTTAAACTTGAACCCCACCAGTTTCATATGCGAATTCACCGAACCCTTCTTAATTGGAAAAATAAAATATGATTTTTTTTCAAATTCAAAACATAAGTACACTGGAACCTGGTTATGTCGACGGCCTCGGGGGTTGCAAAAAAGCGTTGAGATAACCGAGGATCGAGATAACCAAAAGCCAATATGGCGATTTATTTGAAGCAATCGGCATGCTATAAAAATGTACATACACAGTTTGGCGGTTCCACTCCAAAAACGTCGACATTACCGGGTTGGCGAGATAACCGAGGTCAAGATAAGTGGACTCCACTGTATATATTTTACAACATCACTGTGTTCAAAAAACAAAACCATTCAAACATGATTTTCACACAAAAACATAATAATGAATATTTACTGCAAAGACCAGTTCAGAAATGCGCGGCTTCACCTTGGCAAGTGTCTCATGTCATTTTCGCAACAAAGTCTGTTCCCTTTCTTCGTTTTTATGTCCATCATCCTTAAATGATTGCTCGCAAAGATATGTTGTAGCAAATCGTATGAAAATCTCCAGAGCTTTCTTAGCAATAACAGGGTACGTTACCATTTGTTGACACCAAAACATTAAGAGCGTAGTTGTTCTGAAGAGTTGCTGTTGGATCTGGCTCTGCTGAATTTCAAAGATTTCATCAAGGTATTCATCATTGACATCTGTTGTCTCAACACTAAACGTGAACCCCTCCACCGAACCCCTGAGGTTCGATCGAACCCAGGTTAAGAACCACTGTTCTAAACTATTACTAGTTCATGTAAGGGTAATAAAGTAGAACGTAACAAAATCAATCAGCTATTTCAAGATATCAAAGCAGAAGAGGTCAATTTCATGATAACCCATGAGGACACTCTTTAAACGTCAGATCAGATTATTATTTTGATCATTTGTGTATGTCGTTTGTGACTTCCCATCCTCACGTCTCCCAACCTCTTCGACAAAGAGACAGCCAAGCTGAGCACAGAGCGGCTAGGCATGTCCGACCCATTTGTCAGACCAGGTGCTGATGGCGGGATGATGAAAGTGTGCAGAAACTCCGAGGGATTGATGTGCCATTATCCAGTCTGAGCGTCAAGCAACTTTGATATTCATGCGGCAGATCTACAGGTACCTTGCATATATCACGCTCTCTTTTCAAGAACAGGAAACGCACGGTAGATGCGGGCAAGATGTGGCCTGACTGCAATGGTAGGCTGAGCTATTTTAATCTGAGAGCAGTTTCCACAATCTTCTGTGACCTACTTCGATCTTTGATGGATTGCAAACCAAGTGTTTCTCCTCCATGTGCTCAACCTTCCAAACCTCATTTGTTATGGAG
This sequence comes from Rhodeus uyekii, assembly GCA_037043235.1. Lineage (NCBI taxonomy): Eukaryota > Metazoa > Chordata > Actinopteri > Cypriniformes > Acheilognathidae > Rhodeus > Rhodeus uyekii. The sequence goes on from JAWRVZ010000546.1 coordinate 51,643, forward strand.
ACTTGGACTCAAAAGCAAACAATCCCTAGGGCCTGGATCCCCACTGACTGCATGTATAACAAACGGGGTCTACATTAAAGGGCTTCTACAAAGTACAACATCAAACGAATAAAAATATTCACAGTTTTCAATCAAACCCCTACCAAAGATGACCTCCTGGAAGAAACCATCTTCTCCGAGAAACAAACAGATGCTGCCTTACACCAGATGACTAAAAGGCTGGTTGTCTTTATTATGGTGAGATACAAAGGGAAAAGGGTCCACAGAGGACTGAACGTATGGGAGCATCTGGAGCACAGCGTTCTTTGAAACATTTGCTTAAACAGGGGAAAACCAAAGTACTAATGTGGTCAAGAGATACGATGAGAAGAGAATAATCTAAGTGTAAAAAATGTTTTGTCTTTTTTATTTTAAAGTAAAAATGTGACAGTAAAAAACGGTAAATTTGTCAACGGTAAGAATAGATCCCTTTTCAGCACTGCACTTGTTTTGTTCTACCGGTAATTGTATTTCCACATTTGTTATGACATCTGCTTCAAACATGGCAAAGCTCATGATAACTTTCGTTAATTCTATAATAACTCTACAATGGCTGCACGCCATTTTTCTTGGGCACTGAGGTCTATACGTTTAAAAACTGTAATAAATCCTTCAGGCTATTTCATGTCATTTTACTGTTAAATTTATGATTTTTGGAATTAAAAAATAAAAAGCAATCTTATAATTTTGACTGAACATTTCCAGAAACCCCTGTGTGACACTTCACATTTAATGGTTTTTCATTGGTTTTTCATTTATTTAATTGTAATAAAACAGTTTCTTTTACCGTAAATTTCACCGATTTTTTTGAAAGTGTGATTTAATGTTAAACTACCACGTTATACCTAACACTTTAAACCGAGTTAAGCTCTCTTAACACCATCTGGGACATGCGGTGGATGTTTCTTTACTCAGTTTTACTGTAATACATTGACAGTTGAAGTCTATAGACTTTATTCATGTTTGTTTTTTAGCGAGGCTGTGAGGGATAGACATACATCTCTTCAGTGTGGCGTTCTGTTATTTAATGCGAAACGAAACAGGAAATTTCAGTGGACAAAAAAGGGATCTAGGAGCTTTATACTGTTTTTCACAGCAGATGCAATTGAAAACACAGTAAGTCTATCCCTCAAAGCATCGCTTTCATACACTTTCATGGCGCTGCTCTAAATAAGGTCAATGGGGCAAAATATTCAGCAGGGTTTCAAAAGCAGAAATGTGCTGCTCAAACTCTCATGTAAAATTTATATTTTATGTTTTTTTTAAATGATTATCCCAGTGTATAGACTGTTGCATTACTCTTTTTACAAACTGAAGGAGTCAGAATAATTGTTTTCTTGTAATAGATTATATTGAATTTGGAAGCGGTTTAAAAACAAAAGGGCCAAGTTTGTGGATATTTACCATGATATGAAGTGAGCTCTTCACGCATCTAATCATGTTCCATAAACTAAGAGATGAAAAGTAATTATGGCAACCTCAATCATAGCTTTTGCACATGAAGCCTGACTAATAAACAACTTTATCCAGCTCATTTCAAATCACACCAGAATGGCTCATTCCACAGGGAAAAGCCCTCCAGGGACCTTCTTATGCCATTCTCTCCAAACAAGACAAACTATTTTAAACCCAAACACCCAAGCAACATGAAAACACAAGTCAGTGGATACAAAATATAATTTGTTAATAATTCAGCACACCTGACATCTGATGTACTTGTACGTATGCATCTCCTATCATTATATTATATGGATTAAAGCATCACACACACAGCAGCTGTCAAAACCTAGTGAGCTATCAGACTAAACAGCATTTTTGGATATGTGAAGCTTTCAAATGTTCCTTTGAAGCCCAAAAATACTGTCTAGGCGTTGATAAACAGCCAGTGATTTTACGGGTTTCACTTGTCAGCTGTCAAACAGGCAGGGTGAAAATGAATTAAGGATGCTGAATTCTTCGGTAACTGGGTCGTTCTACAAACAGGTGCCAATTTTGTCTCTCATATAGATGTGTGGAAAAAATGACTTAAACAATCAATAGATGATGCCAACTGTAAACACAGCAACAAAAACACAGCAAATATATCAATCTCTCTTTTCTTTCTTCATGAAGATGACTCATGTTTGGCCTGTTCCCACTCCTGTCTGTCTAACTTTTTGCTATATATTACAATAAAATAATATTTATAATAATAATAATAATAATAATAATAATATAGAAAATATAGCAAGAATTTTATAAAATACATGAAAATGTGTGTGTGTATAAATAATATATATATATATATATATACACACACACACACACACACACACACACACACATACACAATCCTTTAAAAAAGTGAATTCTTGACTAGTTTTCCCCCTAAATTTGTCAGTAGTTAATTTTTAAATGCCATTCCTATTTGCCTAAACATGTAAAATAAATATTTGAGAACTGAATTATGAATATTTGTTGAAATACAAATATTAAAAGATCCTCATAATAAGCATTTTCTAGTATCACGACATCTAATATCAACTTTAACTTTTTTTAAACCTGTCAACACTGTTACAATAAATCCTGTCATACTTTAAAATGTATTAATTTTGCTTGAAACGGCACAATGCAATTCAATAACACTAAAAACATTAAACGGTCTCACTGAATGTAAAGAATCTTACTTTAAATCCCAGTATCAAAGTGGAAAATGCGTCTATTTCCTAGACTAACCCAACTTCTCATATGTGATCTTATATGAATATTTGGATGTGTGTTTAAGCTTTGATCACTCCTGCTTTACACTTTGACATGCAACGCAATTTCGAGCTTTTATTATCTGTAAAAGCGTCATGTAAACACTGGCACTGGCCCGGAGAGCTGACGCCGTTAGGAGAATAATTTAAAGGCAGTTGTTATTTTGCTAAAGCTGGCTAACGCATCTCTTACGAAACAGATGTTTGGAAAATCCAGCCGAGGATTATTAAATGATTGTGATCACGTATATTCACGCACGTCGCTGTAAAAAGGTAGAGCACAAACGGCTAGTGGAGTGTTTTGTCCTTACCTCGGCTGTTTGTGAGATCCTGTTTTTGAAGGGTATGTTGTTAGCTCGCTGGCAGTAATGGTAGCGGTTTATGATATGGTATGATGTGCAGACAGCGGGGGACGGAGGCGCTTCTGCTGCGAGTGAACGCGAGAGCAGTGGCGACACCTAACGGCCACGAGCGGAACTGCGCCTCATGCTGAACTCACAAGCAGGGGGTGATTAGTCCTTGATTAATTGCATTTCACTCGAATACCTCCACTCTTAATCACTTGCGTTTAAATCAGTTCTTACAATTTCATGTCAATCCCCAAAATGCAATTGTATTGATCTTAAAAGCCAATACACTGTATTATAAACAGTAGAGCGTGGCAACGCCAAAGTTATTATTCCCAGGGAAAGCAAGAACTGATTTGAATGTCAATGTGCATCTTGAATGCAATGCAAGTCGCTATGGATAAAAGCATCTGCCAAATGCATAAATGTATTATGTTCTTGGCTGGACTTTCAAAGTTAATGACATTTAGTTTCAATGCAAACCGTATTTGGACAGAATTATGGATATTTATTCTTGTGAAGAAACATCTCATCATTTATCACAGTAATGGCCCTAAATAAATAAATAAATTTCACTTTTTAGACACTAGTAAGGTGGAATAATTATCAAACAGGTTTAAACTTAACATCTGACATGTTCAACACTAGAGCATGGGTTTGATTTTAAATTTAAAAAAAAAAATAACCAACACTAACTTAATTACAACAAAACAAAAACAAACAGTCTAGTACTATAGTGAGAAGATAACTCTTTTACATATTTATAGTACAGTATAACTTAATAGGAATAATTGGGTCTTTATACGTGAAAAATCTCTTAAATTTGCAGATGATCATATTTGGTGCTTTGTGGCATTTAAAGTATTAAATACACAGAAGTACATAATCCAAACTGTAAGAGAATGGGAAAATTAAAACAGGTTATTTTGTATTAAAGCAATAATTTAATGCAATCTTTAAGTTCTGGGATATTTGACTTAAAAGTTGACTGCTAAATCAGTCCTTCACCTAATTGATGCATTGATAAAACACTTTATATAATTAAACAGTTTTATTACATGAGAAAAGTGGAAACTTTATTGCAAAAATCAATAAAAGTACAAGACCAAAAATTAACAACAAAAACAAAAAGCACACAATTTCTCAAAAGAAAAATAAAACTGTACAAAATGACACCGTAACTGAAACATTATCGCCTTTTCTGGAAAATATTCCCCCTTCCTCCAGGCCCTCCTCGACCTCGACCCCTTGCCGCAACTGCAAAGGAAAAACAAACTGTTAGTGGTTTCATCTTATGCTTTTCCCATGAAAAGTCTTAAGCAACTTAAACAGTGCTCAACAACATTGTCTTTTATGAATACAATTTATTCTTGAATGCAACTACTTTAATTGTTAACGTAACTAAAATGCACTAAATCTCCAAGAAAAACATTAGGACCATTCAAATAAAAATATGTAGCTGAAGATCAGTTGCAAGTGCTGAATAATACAACTGCAGTTACTGTAATGAAGTCAACGGATGTTTGTTGACTGACCTTGTGCCTTGAGAATGGCAGCTTTGCCTCTTCCGGCTCCTGCACCTTGGTTTTTGTTTTTCATGCTCTTCAACATAGGGGCGTTCTTCAACATGTCAGGCAGAATGAGAAAGCGTATTTTACTGCCGCGAATGTACACCTGCTCCAGCTGGGACACCCTGCCGTCTCGATAGGTCACTGTAATGTTGGACATCTGATTCACACAACATAAGCGGAGTTAGTTGCATCATTTACACACAGCCTATTGCAAATTTGGGTAACAGATCAGACAGTGTATCGAGATTTTTGTGGGATCAACAAATATTCAGCAGTACCTGGCAGTTCATGTTATCCTCTGCTTCAATCAGTTTGCCCCTGTACACCTCACCCGTGTTGGTCTCGCAGGTCACGATGTGACCCTCTGCTTCATGCAGGACTTTGATGGGAACACCAATAGACATGTCTTAATCTGGGTGGGACAAATACATGTAGGTTATTTTGGAATCACACATGACTAAAGTCATAATAAAAGGACAGCAGAGAGCGGTATTGAACTGTGGATATGATTTTCATTCAATTTAATCTTTCATTGTAAGCAATTGTCATAATAAATGATTTTAAAAAAATAATGTTATGAAAATAAAGTCTCTCTTTGATGTCTTAATTCTTCAGCTTTTATTTCTACTTGTTGGTTATTTATTTTAATTGTAAAATAATTGTTTAATTTATTTAATTTACTGTACAGTGAGAATGTGTCGGTTTCTACTTATTCTTAAAGAGTCGACTCATTAGAACGATTCGTTCGGCAATCGGACTACACCGTTCACGCTTTATAGCTGTGAATCAATAAAAAAAGATCCGACTCAAAAGAATCGTTCGTTTGAGAATCGTGTTCTGTGCGTATTGGAGAACACAATCCACGCTCGAAAATGAATATCATGGAAATCATTCAGTTTGGGCATTTACTAAAAGTTAGCTTGTACTGATTTCAGTAACTAAACTAACACATTCACAATAAATATCTAGACTTATCTCAAACGAGTCGCATGAATAAACCGAGCAAACAATGAAGGTCTAAAATGGACGTTGCTCCTCTAAAGAATCGAAAGGATCAAACAGGACTGTATATTTTAGTAAAAGACCAAAGCAACATGCTACAAGCAAGCTAATAGGTTATTCTCATCAAGCATACCGGTACCTTGAGTCGACGGTTTCGTAGAAATCTCCACTATTGAACAACGTGAGTATTTGCAGCGTTTTCCCGCTCCCACAATGCAGCTGAAAGCGGAAGTCCTGCCTTTTCCTGAAACCCCGTTGCATTCTGGGAGTTGTAGTCCTATTACCATGTGATTTTCAGGTCAGTGCGAACAAGCAGAAGACATGTCACATTTACAGAAGAGGGCGGTATTGAACTGTGTATACGATTTTCATTCAACAATCTTTCAGTGCAAGCAATTGTCATGATAAACTTTTTTTTTAATGTTACAATAGGTCTTTCTTTGATGTCTTAATTCTTCAGCATTTATTTCTGCTTGTTGGTTATTTCTTTCTTTTAATTGTTAATATTATTAGATATTTATTGTCCATCTTTGACACAGATTTCATAAATGATTCTAAAACCATTACTTTTCATATATATGATGCAGTATATGGCTATATAAAACAAGAAAGGCAAAAAAACTGTTAAATAGTGGAAAAAAGTTTGGAGAAGTCAGTTGTCTGGCATTATCAAGAGTCATTGCTCTACTCTCAGGAATTGTGCAAGGCAGCAATATACGGTTTAAATTTGTTCTGTCATCCTGGTGCTTGATAGACTGATTCTGTGTCTATTCTTAGCAGTTGTCTTTTTCTGTTTGTCTGTAAATCACTGCAGAACAAGAGACAATGTTACGTTAAAAAACTGGCTGAATTGAGCCAAGAAAGGAAGTAAGCCATGACGTCTGCCTAGTTTGTTTATTAGTTTAATGTTCCTGTTTTCCAGAAATAAAGGGAAGTGAAACAAACTAATAAAGGGCTAAAATAGTGTTTGTCAAAGTACAGAATATTAAACATTTGGTTTATTTAATTTTACCTCATAATGTTGCAACGTCGAATTCCTATAAACTCCCCTCCCCATATAGGAATTTATTACCCTGTTCTTATATTTTATATCAGATGTTATCTAAGGAATTTAGTCATTGGTAAGAGGGACAATAAAAAATACATTTCTTTAAAAACATTAACAGGAAAATGTGTTTATTTTATAAAGTCAACAAAGTCTCTTTCTGTGACCTGGAACTTCCCCCATGAGCTTAAACCTGACATTCTGAAGAATTTCCCCTGCAACAAATGCACAAAAGAGAGAAAAAACTCAATTCAACCAATTACAATGACAGTAGAAGGTGCTGGAAGTCTGTTGATTACACGGTAACTCTCAGCAATGTCTTCAAACCTCATTTTACCAGCAGAATGAACCTGCCAGCTGCTACTGATCTATGTGACATGCAGTCAGTCGGTTAGCTTCACTCCGATCTGATTTACACCACAAGCATCCATGATGGAATAAGATAAATTACTGCGTAAGTCTGGAGATTCGTTTTTGCAAAGGACATCTGTCTCTTTAAATAATAGTGCTATCAAAACAAAACCAAACATTGGCATTTCTCAGCAAGAATCAACAATCCAGTAGATTTGAACTGATATACTCTGACCAAGTGCTAGACATACTTGCAGACTCAATGCAAAAAGATTATATCCTTTTCTTAACTTTATCCTTTTTATTGTTATTATTATAATTAGTATGAATGAGTAGTTGCCTTTAAAATAACAATATAATTAAAATAATACAAATAATAATACAATTTATGCACAATAACTTTAATGACCTTATAAGTATCCTTATAAAAAACAAAAAAAAAATGGAAAGGAGTGTTGATGATCTTGGTTTCTTGGTTGGTGATCTTTTGTTTTAAACAAATTATAGAATGAATATTAATATTTTCAAATTGATCCAATGTGTGATTTAAGTGTTCATTCATTTTTTTTTTATTGTGTATATGTGTGAGTGAAAATATGAAAATATCTGCTGTTGACTACCCAGGTCTATGATGCTTCAGCTAAGCCAAATATAGAGGCAATATAATGTAAAAATAATTCTCTGAAGTCTAGCTCCATTTTTATGAATGGATACTATAATCGCTCCTTCTATAAACGCAGTTACACACTACACCACCTAAAAATGTCAACTCCTGTATGTCAAGTACATGCATCATGCATATAGTGCAGGTCTTTCCCACTCTGGAGCTTTTTAATGAGGAAAAGAGAAGTGTAATGGTACAGTTTAAGGCATCATCAAATGCCCCTTCATTTGATTTCCATTGCATTAGGCCGGCCACTGGCGTCACCAGTCTCTCTGTAAATACAATCATAGCTGGTCTTGTGCGCACATGTTACAAGAGAGGATTATACACCACTGTCCTACATCCTCAGACAATTTTATGATCCCTAATCATTATGTTGTGCTGAAGAATAAATAAATCTATTAAAGACGATCGCTCATTTAATACTCTGTTGTGAATCATTACGGTTCATTTTGGCATTCTTCTGGGAAATTTGATCATTATATGGGAATCAAAGTCCACTTGACATTGCAGACAGTATATGGCTTCAACTCTTAAAATAACTGATGTCTGTGTGAGATTCTAATCAAGGTTTAGGTTTTATACATATTCAGTAACCCTCCCCCAAAAAAACAATTTGAACCCTAATGTAAAACAGATGTCACTATGGCAATACTCTCTCAAAAGGTAATACAGTGGCGTTCACTTATCTCGACTCACGGTTAACTCGCCAATCCTATTATGTCGACGTTTTTGAAGTGGAACCGCCAAACTCCCTATTTGTCTTAGCATTTTCTTTTCGGTAATGTCGATTCTTTAATGTCGCCGAACACTAATATCTCGAGCACAAAAGAGGGACAAATTCGCCACTTCACATGGTTATCTTGTGACTGAGCGTACCTAGTTCTGCGCATGCGCTGAGTTTGCGTTGCATGTCGCTCTGTCAGTGACGCCTCTCTCTTCTCAGCACTCTTTCGAAAGCACATATCGTTCTTATGCGCTGAGCAAAGCGTGCGTCAGAACAAAAGCAGGTGTGTGTGTGTGTTCATCTAAGCCTCATACTCACTGGTCGGTAATGACCAATGAGTATGAGGCTTAGATGAACACACACACACACACACACCTGCTTTTTTTCTGACGCGCCCTCTACTCAGCGCTGCTGCGGATTGAAGAACCCGGTTGTTAAAAGACGGGACGAAGCCGAATTTGTTGAGAAAGCACATTAGACAGGCAGAACGCAAGAAAGTATGCAATCTAGTACAGCGTGATGACCTCACTAATATGTTGTGACTGTTTACACTGTGAGCGAAATTGTGTTTGCAATGTTGGAGAATATAATTAAAGCTTTGTATCGAGAATCAAAGGTATTTTTTATTGTATACTGGTAAATCTCTGCTGTTAGTTGGTGCACATATGCCTTTAGCTGTTAGCAAACATATACAGTGTATGTACATTTTTATAGCATGCCGATCGCTTCATCAAACAAATCGCCATATTGGCTGTTGGTTATCTCGATAATCGGTTATGTTGACGCTTTTTTGCAACCCGAGGCCGTCGAGATAACCATATTCCACTGTACTATGTATCATTTAGGTACTTATATGTACCTTTAAGGTACCTTATTTACCCTTTAGGGGTAATTAGAAAGGGGTACCTTTTAGCTCTTGTACCTGTGTATTATGTACTTTTTTTTCTGAGAATGTGCATCACTATACATAAACACTCTATTTGTACAAAATTGGTTATAGCTTTGTTTTATTTAGGACATTTCCTTAAATATGAACACATGCTTACAATCAATACAGTATAATTCAGTTTGGTCATGTTTTAACAGTGCTGCATGATAAACGGAAAAAAGGAATCACAAAATGTCTTATTGCGATTATCAAATCGCAAAGGCTGGAATTGAATGGCATAAATGTTTGCTGCATGTTTCAGAGTGAAGAGTGGCACTGTGTTCATTTACAAGCAAACAGCTCATGATCTGGTGCTTTCGGTGTCTCAGGGCGGCTCCATTCACAGTAAAAAATAACGTGCATTTGGCATAATTATTATTACATTCATATTATAATAACGTTATTTTTCTTATTTTTACAGTGAAATATTTCAATAGTAAAATGTCTTATTTGTTATTAGGATTAATAATAACAACAACAACAATAATAATAATAAATTAATTATTAAAATGTGCGGACAAATTGTGTAGCCTTACAAGCAATCGCACACAGCAAAACTTGAGCTTTTTTCAAATCACATTTTCAAATCGCAATCACAATTTTTAATCAGAAAAAAAAAACGCAATTCGATTCCTCCCCCCAAAAATCGTGCAGATCTATGTTTTAAAGCTCTACACAAGTTCTGGTTCCCGTCTTGACAGTACATGTTCTCAGTTTGGACATACTCCTACTAAAACAGCAAAGAAAGATGATAGTTCTGTGGGGTACAGTCATAACAGGTTTAACTGATTTCCCAGAATATGGATTTAATCCATTAGGCCTCTCCCACTTTGACTGGGAACAATGCTCTTAGAATCGTGTATTCAATGCTCTACAATGTCAGCAAACAAGTTCTTTATGAGGTCTGAAAAGCTAGAAACACCATCAGGGGTGTTTGACTGCAAAGACAAGTAAAAATTCCTGGAATCTGAGCAGTGAGTTTTCCCACAGGAGCTATTTGATCCTCTCATAGCTTTATCTTCCCTGACCCTGGCCTGGATAGTCCTGTAAATGAAGTCACCCTCACTAGCACACCAACTCAGATCAGTTATTGCTTCGTGAAGAGCGAAACAAGCCTGATTTGGGTATCTTCTGCGGAATAACTCTTGTTGCGTAATGGAAGTGTGTGTCATGACACTTCTGTAAGATCAGATGAGTTGCTCGTCCTAATGGGCACCAGACATCTGACATGTACATTAGTAATAGCATTGCAGTCTTTTACCGTCCTGATTTGTACATGGTCTCTGATGGAGGGAACTTCCTCCCTGGTATGTAATGAAAACATTGGTGTGGAACTTTTGGGATAGGAATGTTCCAAAGAGCCATTAAAACTGTGTCCAAAATCTTGGAATTCCGTTTTTGGACAGATTTTTTCTGGCATTTGCTTTGTAAATTCATCACAAGAAATCACGCCTTGAATGGCATTGGGATCCAGCACAAAGCCATTGGACATCGTACAAGTCTCGATCACACTGACCGCAGCAGAAGAAGCAGCCATTCCTCTGTTGCTGTTACCAATGGCCAGTCTATTATCATGCCACAGGAAGTGCTGTCGGATGATCCTTCGGAAGGTGTGCCTGAAGTCACGCAATCGGTAGGCGTATATAAACGGGTTCACTACTGAATTAGCATGTGAAAGCATGATGGCCAGGTACATGACCCAGGACTCAGGTCGTTCGCAATGTGGGCAGAACAACGTGAAGCAGTTAATGATGTGCAACGGGAGCCAACAAATAACGAAGAGGCCCACGATGATAGCCAGTGATTTGGCCGCATGGACCTCTTTTTGCAGTGTAGACCGGGAGGAGGATCCCTCACCTTGGGTATGTCCGTGCATGTGCACTAGCTTCTGCTCCATCTGTCTCAGTTGGCGACGGGCAGCCATGAAGATCCGTGTGTAGATGGCCAACATCGCAAATAGTGGAATCAAGACGCAGCCAAAAAAGTTAAAGTAAACCATGTAACCCATGGTGACCACCTTTTCGAACAGGCACTCCGTCAAACCTTGAGGACAGGAGCTGTTGGTGCCCGCGGCCACGCGACTGTTCCAGCCTAGCATGGGGGTCAAGCCGATGACCACTGAAAGTATCCAGCATACTGCAATGATGCCTTTGGCTCTTTGGCCTGTAACCAGGCTGTTGTACCTTAGAAAGACAAAACAAAAACAGATATGAAACAGCAATTTTGGAAGGAAGTGTGAAGCACTACGGTGATAAACATGCCAAGTTCGGTCATATAGTACTCTATCTTCCTCAAAAAATATGTTGATGTTTCCTGAAGCCCATCCTGAAGTGGGCTGTATTGTTCACTGTCAGGGCTGGAAAAGGGTATGTTTTTTTTGCCAAATCCACACAAGCATGCACTGACTTTGCTCCAGGGAAATGTCTATTGTTTAGGTGTTACGCCATGGTAATTGCTGCCAAATTGGAAAATGCCAGGATATGTGTTAATAAAAAGCATATATTTCACCTGTATTGTGCCTGGTCTTAAAATAAACCTTACAGGCTTTGTTTTTGTGCAACTTTGAATGAGGCTGTAAACTTCATATTTACAGTAATATAACACAGAACACAAGAAGAATTCAATTGTTCAGTTAAATCAGGGGGTATCAACCACAAAAGATTATTAAAAACCTTTCACAGTACTTTGAAAGGTGGCATTAATGCAATCCAATAATCAGCCTTAAAGATTAAATACTGACAAACAAAAACATTTCATTTATTTATTTTTGTTAAGACAGTTACTGACAAAATGTTTATATTTAACTAGATGAGTAAAGTTCGTCAATGTTCGTCAAGTTGGCTTGAGAAAGCCGGGCCAGAAAGTTTGAAGTAGTTTTAACAGCTTTTAGTTAGGGTTAGTTTGAAAAAGTTCGTGAAAAACCATGTCGCTAGCAAGCTTTAGCATTAATTAGCATGTCACTAACAAGTTTTAGCATTAATTAGCAAGTCGCTAGCAAGATTTAATATGAATTAGCTTGTCGTTAGCGAGATTCAACGTAAATTAGCATGTAGCTAGCAAGAAAGATTTAATTTAGTAATTTGTTCACATGTTGGAATACACTGGTTGCGTTGTAGGTTTTTTTGATTTTCTAAAATGAGCTGGCACATAAAAGGTTCAGTGTATTTGATTTGTTTTGTTGACTAAAAAGAAGTGGATCACATGAGAGTCAGAATACACTGGTTACGCTGTATGTTTTTGATTACGGTAATTAAAAATAACCGGCTCATAAGAGTCATTTGTTTGTTTTTGTTTTTGATTCACTGAAAATAACTGGCTCCTAAGAGTCATTCTTCGCTGGTTGCGCAATACACGTCACTCTGAAGATTCAATTGCGGTTTTGCGGGGACTTATTGCAGGAAACACTGTCAGATTAGGCTATTTAATCGGTACAGTGTTCTGTCCACTTAGGCAGAAGGATTCATGTGAAAACTGTTAATGCAACCAAACATTTGATTTTGGTTTTCTTTTGAAATAAATACCATAAACTCATCCCAGCCAACCCACGGCCCCAAATGTAAAAAAAAAATATTCATGATAACATATTAGAATAAGTTTTATTAAGAACATTCCTACATTGAGACCCACACAGACCTCTGGTTCAAAAACTTGGTACTAAAATAAATTATACAAAGCATATTAGCAACTGTATAAGAGTCATTTACAAACAGTTTGGAATACAGCCGTGCAAAATCCACCGCCGCTACGCATTTCAAACATCCCGTCACGCAGACAGCCCAAGGACAACAGTTGGAAACGGTGGTCAAATATCAATTGTTTCAAAAATCCTTGGGCTTACATCAGGCCCATCGAGAACAACAGTGGCTGCCTCATTAAACCCAGAGGACTTACAGGGCTCCAGTACTACTGGTACCTCATTCACACACCCACAGAGACTGGAAGCCGGCAGACCTTATGTAATCAACACTTGCCCGTGATTTTGCCGGCACTGCTGTTTTCTTACAACACTTTGGGTGGCTCAATCTACACCATGAGTAGGAAGGAGTATCACACACTGTATGCAGGCAGGTGGTAAAGTCCCTCGCCTTTCAGCTTCCCAAAGGTGCTACTAAGAAACTGCTGGGCTGAGGATTTAAGAATAATCATTACGATTTCAAAATATCATGGGTTTAATAACCCACACCAGTTACTTCTACATCTCCAGTAAAATAAGTTCATATCATTTCACTGAGAAATAATATGTAGTAAAATAAATAAATAATAAAAATAGGGCAAGTATAACTCTTTGTTACATATTTTAGTTACTAATTAAAGAGTGTACACTATTTCTTTTTTTTGGGGTGGGGGTAAAGAAATGTAACTTCCTCACTATTTGGGCTACATACAATCAACAAAACCACAAATCATATGGCTTGAGGAGCAGTGGTTCTAAAGGATCAGACCTATGATTTACACCTAACGAACAATAAAATGGCTGAAAAATCCCCAACATTTGCATTGAAGAAAGGAGCCGAGTCATATCTAGAAACTTGGGAAGTTTTGCAAACAGGGTTGTTTGCCATTTAGAGTTGAATTGAGAATTTGCTATTGAATTACAATTTAATTCCTGATGTTGAACTATGCAGAATTGCAATTCAAATTTGAACTTAAAAAAAGAACAAAACTCAATTGAAAGTTTGGAGATGTCTGAAAGTTTCGAAACAAGACTGGATCGAATGACAGACACAGATACAACAGAACGAACAATGGATGGATGGATGAATGTGCTGAATTTCTTTGAATTACAACTCAGTAAATTCCTCTGTGTCCTCAACTCTAATACCAACTCAACTTCTTGTGGCTTGTTATATTACAACATGGTATATTACAACATAGTGCCAGATTGATTATTGGTTTCGCTTTACTGAAACAAACTATTATTGAAACGTTTGTCAACAGCATAAAGTTGCTGACCCCTATTTAGTGCAAAAAATCATTGCAAACAGAGAAACAGTGAATAAAAGAGAAATTACATGTATCTGAAGGGATTAAAGTGCATGTTGTACCCATTATTAAGTCATTATCAGGAGAAAGCCAGAGTCACTCAGTCTAGGAGCCTTTCACCTCATATCAAAACATTTGCAAATCACATAAATAAAGATGACATATCTGCACACACATAATATTTTATTAAACACACATGTCAACACACACAGGAAGAAAATGGCTCTTGTGTCATTCTAAACCAGTATGATCATCTGTCTTTTGTGGAACGAAAATGAAGATAATTTGAATAGCTATTTTTGTCCAAATAAGCCATTTTGTATCTAATTTTCGCACATTTACTATTAATTTTGTGCCCCAATCACATGAGTAAATGTTGACAGACTTTCATCTTTAAGTGAACAATATATAATTATTTAAAGTTTGGGTGTAATTTCTGAATCACAAACCAGTTTAAAAATAAGGACTGAATTGTATCCTTATCCAGTGTAATTTTAGTGTTACTGAGATACTATTATATTTTGAATAGATTTTATATTATTATACCTTACAGTTTAGCTTTAGTTGAAGTTTTAGTAATTTTGTTGTATTTGTCATTTTTAATAGCTTTTGTTTTCATGTCTTCCCATCAAAACAGTGGAGTCCACTTATCTCGCCCTCGGTTATCTCGTCAACCCGGTTATGTCAACGTTTTTGAAGTGGAACCGCCAAACTCCCTATTTGTCTTAGCATTTTCTTATCGGTTATGACGATTCTTTTATCGCCAAATCCTGATATCTCGAGCACAAAAGAGTTACAAAGTCGCTACTTAACATCAGTTATCTTGATCCCCGTGACTAATGATAGTACCGAGTTCACGAGTTCACTTCGCATGCGCTGAGTTCACGTTGCGCGTTCATCACGTTCTGTATAGTTGCTCACTCTAATGACGTTTCACACACTCTTGCGCGCAGTGCCGTGCAGCCGCGAAACCATAGCAACCACGTGTGCAATACTTCTCAGAACTGTGTCTGAGTGAAATGACTGTGTTATGAGCGAATGTGTTTATGTGTGTTGTGGCTGTTTACGCTGTGAGCGAAATTGTGTTTGCAATGTTGGAGAATATAATTATACTGGTAAATCTTGCACCTGCTGTCAGAGTGGTTGACGACTGCCCAGATTACGAGCTTTAAAGATGGGTTTCACACTCTTCTCAAACATGTAAAGAGCGTAAGTAAAAACCAGGAAAAAGAAAACACTCTGACAAACATCACAAATAAAAGAAGGAAAATAGAAACAGCAGATTATGCTATATAACAGTCAGCGGTAGAGCCGCCATCTCTCTCCTCACTCAAAAACACTCCCCTCTCCGTGCGCGCTCACACCAGAACAGCGCGCACAGAACAAGATACGCTGTCTTAAAGGTATATCCCAACATACACATAAAGTAGCCGTTACAATGTCTGCTGTTAGTTGGTGCACATATGCCTTTTGTTGTTAACAAACACATACAGTGTATGTACATTTTTATAGCATGCCGATCGCTTCATCAAACAAATCGCCATATTGGCTTTTGGTTTTCTCGATCATCATTCTCAACATAACCGGGTTCCACTGTATAACGTTGAATGTTTGTAAATGTCTATAGCTTTTTTTGTATTAGTTATTTTTGTACATCATGTTAAACTAAATTAAAGAGAAAAATGTTACCTTGGTAACTACTTTAAGTAAAAAAAAAGTTATATATATATATATATATATATATATATATATATATATATATATATATATATATATATATATATAGTATATATTTTTTTTTTTTATTATTTTCTTTTCTGTAATCTGTCTTTTTCTGTAATTCTTTCAAGCCACCATGTGATCAGTGATCTTACTAAAAGTTTGCATTCAACTTGTACCTGAAATGCACAACACTCACCTCAATGGGATCTTGATGGCTATGTATCGATCCACAGCGATGGCCAACAAACTGAAGATGGAGCTCTGCGTGAGGACCAGCACGAAGCAGGCGATGAAGAGGCATCCATGAAAATGGCTGCAAAAGCCTATGCTGATGGTGACTGCGAACGGAATGGCCAGGAGTCCCACTGCGATGTCCGCCACAGCCAGTGATACTACGAAGAAGTTGGTGATGTTCTGGAGATTGCTGTTGAGACAGACGGCCCAGCACACCAGAACATTCCCTACCACGGCCAAAACTGCAATCAGCAGCTCAAAAACAATGTAAACGAGGGAAGACATGGTGTGAAAGGACATCCTCCATCAACCAGTGTGAAAGGACATCCTCCAGGAAACACATAGTTGTGCTCAGTGGGACTTCACTCTGTTACTCGATGGCTTCTGCAATGAGAGGATGAGCCAATCCGACCATTGTAATAACCAAATAACTCTCTTTTTGAAGGGAAAGAGGGGATAGGAGGAACCTGGTATAAGCTGTTAAGCCACTTTGGGATTCACTGTGGTAACTGCAGGGTCAATGGAGAAACGCCTCCATAAATCTTGGCAGATCTTCACTGGGACTTCTTAGCCTGTAGAAAGAACAATCACATTGCATAATAAATAAAGAAAAATCCACCTCTCTGGGTCATAAAAGCAATCCATCTCTCAAACAGAAGGTCTCCATCTAAAGATGACTGACCAAATCCAACAATAAGCTTTTATTTTAAGAAAGACTCCACAAATACAACTGAAATATTTGTGCGTGCCTGCTATTTATCACAAGACCCAGCCAGCACTTCCTCCATTAGTTTCTAGGATGTGTACAATTGAACTTTGCTATTATTAGCTTAGAATTGCGAACAAATATTCTTTTGTACCCTTTCATGTGATTCTGCTTTCAAGTTCCATGGACTTTCTACCTGAAATGTATCAGTCTCTCAATTAATACATGGTAATTACTATTAGTTATTTCTTCAGTATTAGTGATACTATTAGTTTTTTTTTTTACTATTAGTTATAATTAGTTATAATCAGTAAAAATCTATCTATTTTAATGTAATTTATGCCTGTGATGATAAATCTGAATTTTCATCATCATCTTTACGCCAGTCTCCAGTGATCCTTCAGAAATCATTCTAATATGATGATTTGATGCGCAATAAATATTTTGTAGAATTTTGAAAACTGTTGAAATCTGTGAATATTTTTTTCAACAGGATTCTTTGATAAATAGAAAGTTCAAAAGAACAGCATTTATTTTTCTAACATTATAAACATCTAGACTGTCACTTTTGATCAATTCAATGCATCGTTGCTGAATAAAACCATTGATTTTAGAAAATCTTACTGACCCCAAACTTTTGAATGCTAGTGTAAGTTCCAGCTCTACTTCTGCATTATTTATGAAAATTCTCAGTCTCAATTGTTCAAACACAATATGCTAATCTTTGAAAATACCGATCATTTAAATATTTCAGTCTGTAGAAGTAGGTAAATCAATCTTTTGGGTTCTTTACTGTGGTTTTGTGTAGACCTATCTAGAAAGGAGTGAGTAATTGCAGAATACCTTCGAAGGTAGACCACAAATCTTTTCTCTCTTATCTACTAGCTTCAGCCTGTTTGATCAGGCACAAAAATGCTATTACTGAAGTCACAGTCACTCTTTTTGGGTTTTAGTGTTGCTGACTGCTTTTTATAGCGCAGTGTGACTTCGGTATGACTGTTGACTCTCTCAAGTAAAATAATGACAAATTGTTTCCAATGCACAGGTTTACTTTTGAACAACGTTTGCCTCAGCAAACACCTTTCTACGAAACGCTTCCTGTGCATTGAGAAAAGGTACTTTCCAAAACTTGTTGAACCGTTATGAAGTATAATAATATAAAGCACATGATGTCTGGGACATCAAGACCAGGTCTCACGAGTCACATCACGCACATCTTTATTTAAAAGTGCGGAAATACTGAACATGATTCAGTAATGTAACAGTGTTTGGTGTGAGAGGAAATTAGGCTGTGGGTTTATTTATGAGTGTGTAGCTGTAAATAAAAACCCTGTTTAAGAGTTATCGTTCTAGAGTAATTTTAGTCTAGTCAAGTCATTTGGGTGTGTGGAATGACATCTTAATCATAAACACATTGTTGATGTTGAGTAATAGTAAGAAAAACTCCACAAATACTATTTAGTTGAGTGATGAAACATCTCACACAAGATTTGGGGCAGAATTTACAATTCAACCACACATGACCAAAAGAGAAGTGGTGATTTGTAAACCTGCTTAACAGCTTGCAAATTACATCACTTTTCTGTAAATCATTCCATTAATAGATTTATGTAAAAAGGTGGCTGGCAAATGACATGGACATGAACGTTTTAACATTGCAACTTTAAAACACTCATTAAAATCATTAAGAATCATATTAATCTTTAAGGAAAAGGTGTTTTTTTTGTCACTTTATTCAGCTTTTATGGCCATGAGGTAAGACAAACGGTTTTAAGAAAGGTACAAATTAAATATAATGGTTTCACAATTAAAATGAGGTGATAAAAAATGCATGCATGGCATGATACTGATAAAAGATTTTTTTTAAAAATAGGGGAAAACACATCACAGTAATTCGACATTGCTGTCAGTCATTGTCACGAACACTACTTATATTCACATGCTTAAAAATGAAGCATGACGTTAACATTAAAATACGTGACGTGTTATTGAAAATTATGAATTCATAGTTTAAAAAGAGCGAAATAATATTGGTGTCAGTCCCTGTCTGACAAAGTTACCTAATCTAATTCGAAAACCAATACTTCAGTTAGATGTCAAACATTATTAATAAAAAAACATTTATAAACTGTATGAACTGTTTCCGCGCACCTGAGTGTTGGTTTGTCCGCCGGCATCTCAACGCTTCTGAAAGTCCATGCCCAACTACATGGGGGGTAATGGGATACAAATTAAATCCGTCCACAAGTTTTCCTCACGAAATGCACTAATAAACTCCTCTGAACGTCTTTGGTCGAGGCAAAGGCAAGTTGAGTTGTAGCTTCCCTCCTCGCTCCGTGAAGTTGTGTCGGCCAGAGGCGAGTGCGCGCGCTCTCACAGCGAGTGACAGAGGCGCGCGCCTGATTGGTTTCCGTGCTGATGTTTCTCATCGTGGGTTGAAACCTCTTCATCATACTATCATTCTTCATAGTTCCTACTGTTACAAAAGGCCTTATCCAGCACACAAGCAAATAAATAAACAGCAATGATAATATATATATATATATATATATATATATATATATATATATATATATATATATATATATATATATGGATAAATATATGGATAAATAAATGATATATCATCTATCTATCTATCTATCTATCTATCTATCTATCTATCTATCTATCTATCTATCTATCTATCTATCCATCTCTATATATGGATAAATAAATGATCTATCTATCTATCTATCTATCTATCTATCTATCTATCTATCTATCTATCTATCTATCTATCTATCTATCTATCTATCTATCTATCTATCTCTCTATATATGGATAAATAAATGATCTATCTATCTATCTATATCTATCTATCTATCTCTCTATATATGGATAAATAAATGATCTATCTATATCTATCTATCTATCTATCTATCTATCTATCTATCTATCTATCTATATATAGGGATAAATAAATGATCTATCTATATCTATCTATCTATCTATCATAGATGAATGGACAATTGATGGATAAAAAACTATTTTACAAAAGAAAATATTTGGGCATATACTATGGTCAATTTGAGTAAAAAGTTAAAAAAAAAAATTTCAACTTCGTAACTATTATACAGTTAGTCTTTTGAAATTATCATGTACATAATCTTGTTTTACAACGAGGACAAAAGGAAGGAAGAGGAAGAGGAAAATGACGTTTTACACAGCAACACACCACTGCGTTTTTACCAACGCTATTTAATCTGAGGAATTTAGTTCGATTCGTTTAGTTTGCGTGCTATTTTTGTCGTTGTTCACGAGCAGCCAGCATGATAGGAAGCGAGGGGACCTGTAATGGGGGACAATGAGGTTGTGTGGTTTCTCACGTACAACTGAAACATCAAGCTTTACCTCAGGGCTACATGAGGATAAATGCATCTGCAAACCAGGCTGAGGTCCACCCACCAATGACTTCATTAAAGCACATGACACTCACTGCAATGACATTTCTTAATGTTTTGGTTCGAACTCATAAGCCAGACCTTTCAGTAAATCAAATCACAGCCTCACCATTTACTATAGCCTTGTTTACGCATGCAAACAAAAAACTTCAGCACAAATTCTGTAGATACTTACCTCAGACTGCCAGAAACAACCAGTGTCAAAATGAAGGTCATTTTTCTTAGTAAGAGGAAGTTCTTGAGAACAGCTGTTTAAATAAACCTTTTCTGCTGGCTCAGTTCTTTCTTTCCGCAAGACCAGGGATGGTTTAGATTATTTTTCCCCCAATTCAGTTCCTTAAGTGCCATACACAACTTCCAGGAAAAGATGCACTTTAAAAAGAATAAAAATGTTGATAACTAGTCACTACATTTTCATTTGCCCTTGGATTAATTTAGATACTATCCGGTTCATCTAAAACAGTTGTTTGTGTTGTAAAATCCATCTACACAAAAGTGTCTTTGATTTAATAGTTTGCATCTTAAAGGTTAAACACTCAAGCCGGAAATGCTCTGATTTTATGTGACAGAATGACTCTCAGAGGACCAGGGTTAGATCAATAAACCAGTTCTGTTTAAATAAACATAAGAGCTATTTGAAAAGAAAAGGTCCTGGGAGGAGAGTCCAACCAGTGTTATTTTAGCAGGCAGTTAAAACATTTATAAGATTTTGAATTGGCTGATATCTGAGCTAATATTATTAGATAATTCCCATTTAGAGTTTTTGTAATTTTAGTACTTTTTTTCACTTGCCAAAGTAACATTTCTAATTTTATTTTATTTGAAGTTTTTCACTTTCAGCTTCATTTCAAATAAAGAAATTATAATTTTAGATTTCAAAAACACAGGTTACAACAAACATTTCAAGTCAGTATACGACTTCATTGTCATCAAGTTCACAGTTCACACAAATTCATTCGACACAAATAATTCAAACACTTGAAAATATCAAACTTTATTTGTGCTCACAAATACTGTTCTCTCAAAACCTTGCTAACAGGAAACTTTTTTTCTTCTCAAAAACCCTCCCCATAACATGTCATACAGTGCTCAAGGAAATCTTGAGGGTTAAATAAGTTACTTTTAGTGTCAACAAGCAATACAATACAGAATTTATACAAATATAAAGCTTTAAAGGAAAGCACAGCAAGATATGATGTGATTTTCTTCAAACCAATGTGTTTAGTGATTAGGCAGCAAAACAGAGCTTATATCTCACAAGAAGATCCAAACCAAAATACATTTGAAAACTCAATGTCAGTGTCAATAACATTCCCACAAACAAAAATCCATCGCTTAAAACACGACAGGGTTCTTAGCGTTAACAGAATAAGTTAGCTTTGCATTAAACATGACTTGCCCTTGACATGAAATTCAATTTGAACTGCTATCATTAGCAGCATAAACTTTGCTGCAACCCACTTGATCCCATCAAACGGGTCTCAAATTGGCAAATTAACCACGAAACAAACATATTAAAACAGCAGTGCATTGAAGACAGCGGAGCAAGTTTACCTAAAACAAGAATTGTGCTCTTGGCTTTTTCTTTTCCATGTAAGGCTTCGGTTTTGTGCGCAGAGGCTTATCTTTGACAGACGTACAGTACATAATGCATGTGTAAACCATGAGCTGACGGCGTGGATGGATTGTAGTCATCTTATTTCACATTTCATTTCAGCGACTACACATTCAGCCTTTTTATTTTGTGCTTTTACATCCATAAGACAAACTCAATCTGAATCAGCGCGATTCCAGTACCCAGCTGGCTTTGTGTCAAATAAGGATTAGTAGTGCGTAGACAAGACCAAAAACAAACAAACAAACACTGAAATGCTGAAAAATATCCAGAAAAATAGAAAACAAGCAGCCATGCATTTCATTTGTGCTGATATTTAAAAAAAAAAAAAAAAAAAAAGAAGAAAAAAAAGGAATTCTTGCAGCATTTTTCAGTGATCAGTTGGACTGAGGATTGAGGAAAATAAATAAAATAAAGAACACTTCTAGCACTTCTAGTTTCTTTTTCAATTAAATATTAGCTTTCATTCAGTGTATGAAAACAGTTCAATAATATAATGGCAACAAAGATGGGTTGAATGTTAAGGAGCCCTGTTTTATTTATTAGAAGAAAAAAAAAAGAGAGAAGCTAAATCAGATTTTAAAAAATTAAATCCGGTTTGAGCTTATTCAGGCTAAGGGAAAACACATAAAACACAATTTTTGTGAGCGAAGCCAGTAGTGGCATCACTCCTTGGAATAAATATTTATAATCTAAGACCAACAGTGGCATAAAGACGGCATCCTTCTGACAAAACAATAAAACAAGGCATTTTTCAAAGGTAACTACATTTTTTTTGATCGATTGGCACAATACGCTTTACATCATTTTGCATGGTCTTAAAGGAAGTTGATGGCTCATGATCCCACCAACTTCCCATTTTCTTTCAAAGCATTGCCGTTTAGAGAAGCTTGGTAGGATCTGGTCTGTTTCTGTAGCCAGAGAGGATTCTGGGAAAACGCATTAGGAGAGAACTGTAAGTGTGTGGGTGAGTCAATCAAGCTTCTCCTTTGCACAACTGAGGCAGCTGGAAAATTTGTAGCATCTTGGGAGTAACATTCCACAGCAAGGACGGCGAAACTGAGGTAAGCTGCCAAAAAAAAAAGAAGCCCTGTTCAAGAAGATTCTCAGGTCTCAAAATACTTATAGATAGCCGTCACGTAGGTCATGACACTCTGCCAGTCGGGTCTTTCTGTGTGCACCATTTCACCAATGTCCTGTCAGAAAGAGAGCGAGTCAGATATGGGAAGGCAAGTGCAATTGGGCAGAAAAAAAGATGTGTCCATCTATGTGGTGTTGTGTTCCTGTTACACAAGTATCTTGCCAAAGTTTGTTGAGCAAACAGCGCAGCTAGCAGTTTTTCACCATTTAAACTGTTAAATAAAGTCACATTACTACTACTCTATTTATGCAAATCTAACTTAAAGGGATAGTTCGCCCAAAAATAAAAATTATTTGATCACCCTCAAGTTTTTCCAAACCTGAATGAATGTCTTTCCTCTGCTGAACACATAAGAAGATGTTTTGAAGAACATGGGTACCCGAACAGTTGATGGGCCCCATTGACTTCCATAGTATTTTAGTTTTTTGGCCCATCAATTGTTTAGGTCAATTGTTTGCCCATGTTCTTCAAAATATCTTCTTTTGTGTTCAGCAGAAGAAAGTCAAACAGGTTTGGAACAACTTGAGGGGGAGTAAATGATGACAGAACCTTCATTTTTTGGTGAACTGTTGTTTTAATTGGGTAATTCTTTATATATGTCTCCTTTTTGACAGCAATGAGACAGCTGAAAACCATAAAAAACAATTCAGATTTTGTTTTATATTGCGACAGGATAAAAAGGCTGAGCTCACACAGCTAAGTATGTATATGTATATAAAACGGCACAACAGAGTGGAAGGAATATTTCTTTGAAAATTCATCTTAAGAATGACTGATATGAACAACATGCATTTTAATAATATTCCTGTGATGAATGACTAAATTATCCGAACAACCGGGGTATGACATTAAAATATCATAAATCAGGAGGATTATTGAGGCTTATGAAGTCTTCATAACTGACTATTTTCTCAAAATAAAATGTAACATCAGATAAGTGGTCATAGTTCTAACAAACAATGTCATAACTTACTTGATGTTATGCCTTACAGTAGTACCTCGGTTTACGAGTTTAATTTGTTCCAAGAGCGAGCTCGTAACCCAAAATGCTTGTACACCAAAACAATTTTCCCATAAGAATGCAATAAAAAAATTTTTTTTTTAAAAATCACTCGATTCGTTCCACACGACCATAAATGCTCATTGTAAATAGTTTTGGGGTTTTACCCTATTAATTACAGTTAAAATTATAACCATTAAGATCTCATATAAATACTAATTAATAATTGACAATTAAACTCTTGAGGGTCATTATTTATATGCTGTACTGTACGTATATATTTCACTACGTGAACAATAGCGATCACAATTAATGTTAACAACACGAGGTAAAACCGCTGTAAATCACTTATAAAAGTATCACTGTGGTGAATGATGCAACCAAACCAAGCGACGCTGAGAGAATGAACGAGTTAAGGGGTGAGAGGCTTTATGAGAGGCTGTCGTTAGAATATTTCCAGTAAAAATACGTGAAGATGCTGAGCGTTAGGACTTTTCCACCAAAAAAATGCGCGTGGGCGAGGGAAAAATTTGCTCGTACACCGATTTGCTCGTATACCAAGTTACTCGTAAACCGAGGTATTACTGTATATTGTAATATTTAGTTTTAGTATTTGTAATTAGTATTTGCTAACAGGGTGGAAACCAAAAATTGAAAACATCTTCTAATGTGGAGGGAAATTAAAAACAAAAGAAGAATTAATTAACAGATCTGAATAAAGAGATTTGATTTTCAGCATCATTACTCCAGTCTTAAGTGTCACATGATGCTTTAGAAATCATTCTAATATGCTGGTTTTCTGCTCAATAAACTACTATCATCATCAATGTTGAAACAGTTGTGTAGCTTAATATTATACATTATTTCAGGATTGTAATCTGAATTCAAATATGCTGTATATATTAGGTTGAGGCACTGCTATATGATGCAAATCTGAATTAGCTGTGACGGTCTTATTAAACTCACCAGCGTTGATTTAATTCCCACACTTTCTGCTGCCTGGAAGGCTAAAGTAAAATTTCGCCTCTGTAAAAGACAAGCAGGAAGAAGTGATGTAAATAGAGGAATTGAATTAAGAATTATATGCACATCTTTTTTAAACACCTTTTTATGTTAAAAATTCAGATAAATTGGGCCACTAGCTGACTTGAAATTGCCCTATTTGTGTGCACGGACAGACCTTGTCCTGGCTGTTGAGCTCGTGGTAAGGGATATGTGCCGGTAGGTAGGTGTGAAGAATGGCACAAAAAGCGAGCCCATCATTCCAGCTGCTACTGAAGTTGGTGATGTCAATGTTCTGTGTTTGTGTGGAGGGGAACAGAAAGATCAATAATTACAATTTCAGAAGTGAGAGGTCTGGGTGCGTGATTCAGAGAGACTGATGAAGCCGTGAATCTTTCGAGTTCCTGTGGCATTATGGTTGTAGTTAAGAGTCACAAATCTAAGTCTTGTCAGAAATAATGTCTTTTTGTTCAATGTCTACAGAAACATCGGCAAACGCTACTTTACAAACAGATAAACACACCTCCTTTAATTGGAAACGTGTAGATTAAACAAAGTAAATTGGTGACTATACATTCGTTACATTACACCTAAGCATTACATTGTTTGTTTAGCAAAAAACTAAATTAATTGTGTTTTCAGCCACAGAGATGACCATATTACTGAGAATGAACACAAATTAAATTAAAATCACAATGAAATCAAATGAAATTATTTTTTATGGGCTATTGCAATATTTATTAATATTCTTTTTATTTATGTGCCCTTGTTTTCTAACGAGGAACTATCAAAAACTTCCGTTTCATGCCACCTTCAAAATTATCCTGCAAAGTTTGCTTTTTTTTTCTCTCTGCTGTCAGCACTGAAATTGTGAACACATGCCACATTCTGAGTAGGCTTGCTTCATACTTAATTTAAAAAATAGTGCATTTGTTTACAATAAGATCTCCATTTGCTTTAGAACTTGACGAGTGAAATGTATTCTGGCCACACTGTTACGCAACCAACTATTTTCTCGTACACTGCCACAAAATGTAACTTTTAGAGACCAGCATTCACCTACTTATTCACATTCACAGACTGACAGTCTCGCCTCATGCTGAAGTATTTGTTCAATAACCCTGCTTATCTACATTAACATACTTCACACATGCCTCAATCCATACACGGAACAAGCCATTCGACTGATTGTGGGCCATTTATGGTTTTATTGTGACCAGGAAAGAGGGTTTGTGTTCAACTAATGTTCTCCTTCTCAGACCTACAGCTTTCATGATTTGCATTCACATTATGCACTACTGTTCAAACCAATAAGATATTTAAATGTATTATTATTTATTATGATAAACTTATTATTATATTGAAAGGAAATACTTTTTGCTTTTAATACTTTTATTGAGCCAGGAAGCATTCAGTTGATCAAAAGTGACAGTAAAGACATAAATTGTTACAAATAAATTCTATTATTCTTTCGAATATTCCATTCCCCCCAAAAAAAGTGAACCATGATGTCCACAAAAATAATAAATTTTCAAAATATTCAGCTTTGATATCATAGGAAATAAATAGCATTTTAAAATATAACAGTAGAAAACATTTATCTTAAATTTCAATAATATTTCTCAATATTATTATTTTTTACAGCTTTTTTGATCAAACAAATGCACCCTTGGTGAACAGAGACTATTTAACAGTAATGCAGGTGCAATAAAT
Organism: Rhodeus uyekii; assembly: GCA_037043235.1. NCBI lineage: Eukaryota > Metazoa > Chordata > Actinopteri > Cypriniformes > Acheilognathidae > Rhodeus > Rhodeus uyekii. The sequence goes on from JAWRVZ010000546.1 coordinate 78,614, forward strand.
AAGTTAAAAATTGAACAATAAAGAAAGGCTGGCAAGTATTACGAACTTCTGCTTTTCGTATTATTTCAGTTATTTTAATCCTTTATCTTGTTTGTTATATCTGAAATCCAGAACAAAATGTGTAGGCTGTATGGTGGCAATTTACTGGAACTGATATTTGTTCACTCTTCTGCAATTCTTCTGATGTGTATTCAAGCGTTTCCAAAGGAAACAAAAGCACCCTTTCAGATCACCCACATCCTCTGGCAAAAAAAGGACCCTAGATTTTAAAGAAAGAGTAACAGCCTTTATCAGATGTGACGGACCAGAGTAAACGTGCTAAGGGACGGCGAAAATTGGCAAAGTGCTTGCAAGACTTTCTGGAAACCAATAGAGAGTGGAGTGGAGTGGAAGGAAGCGATGAGCTCATCAGAGTGGTCCACAGCAACAGGGGATCGACAGGCAGGAAAAAGCGCGAGGTCTGTGGAGCACCAAAATGGTCTCACGCTGATAATGATGCTCTGCTCTTTATCCAGAGATCTGCTCTAGCACACTGACCACCAACTTAAACACTGGCTTTAGTTATTATACAGTGTCCCCAAAAAGCGTTTGGAAAAAGTTAAGCCACATTTAAAAACGCATGAAAGTGTCAATTAAATATCAATTAAAAAAAGAAAGAAAAAGTATCACTTTACTGTAAGAATAAATGGATTGTACGATTACCACATTTATCTAGGTTAATTTTATGTTGGTAAATAATAAATTGATAACGATAATAATAAGGTTAATTTATAAAACTTTTTAAATGTTATAGTTGTACACTACCACTCAAAACATTTATTAAGCAAGGATGCATTCAAATTAATGAATTGTGACCGTAAAGATATTTTTAAAGTTACAAAACGTTTCTATTTCAAATTCTATTTTGAAATTTCTATTCATCAAAGAATCCTGAAAAAAAACTATCATGGTTCCCACAAAACAGTTTTTAACACTGGAAAACACTAAGAACTGTTTCTTGAGCATAACATCATCTTTGACAATGAAAGAATAAATTACTTGTTACAATATATTAAAACAGTTAATGAGATTTCACAATATGATTGTGTTTTTATCAAGGGAAATGCAGCCTTGATAAGCATGAGAGATTTCTTAAATGCATTTAATATGGTAAACTAATTTAATCTTATTGTAAAGCGTTACTAAAGATTTTTTTGTTAGGTGTTACATTACACAAACATATATTTTAAGGCAAAGTGGCCATCCAAAAAAAGTCAAACTCAGACACTTAATGGTCAAATATAAGTGATGTACCTAATTATACCTCTGGTTACTCTCCTAAAACACCCGCATGAACTTGAGATGAATTGACTTCACAAGTACATACACTAAGACCGGAAACATGCATCAAGGAAGTAAAAAAGGTCAATTTTGTTTTCACTTTTACTGCAAATTCCTTAAATTCCTATCTCTTTAAATACCATTGTAGCACTTCTGTCCACAACCCTCCTTTACAATTCAGTCTACAAGCTCTAGCTATGTTTGCAGCCAAATTAACATCAGCACAACAGAACCGTGTGAAGAGACAGGGTTATGTAGACATCGAGACATCCTTCCTGTGTCCTCTCTCGTTTGTGTGCCAGTGTTCAAAGTGAGCCGCTAATGAAAAGAGGTCTTGTGTGCAAAAACAGAAAGGCCCAGGGGAGAGAGCATTAGGGTAATCACATTGAAAACAGAGAAACAGAGGCCAGCTCGCTGCGCTCTCTGCGAAAAGTGCACTCCAAGTAAAGCCAGGCCGCTTGTAATGAACACATTAGAGTTGCAGTGAAAAATGGCTTTTATCCACTATTGGACGTTACCATCAATCACACGCACACTTACGGGGAGAAAGACAGAGATGTGGAGAGAAAGGAGGAGACAGAGACTGTGGGGTTCTGGGAGTGTGGTGTCAAAAAGACAAAAGAATTAACAAAGCTGAAAGGGGGGGAAAGTTATACTTGTACTGAGGCGATAAAACCAATCCAAACTGCAAACGGAGGTATGGTAACAACACTTTAAATCACAAGGTCATCAAAAAATCTGTGCCCACAAGGATTCTGTGCTCTGATTGACTGAGAGGTTTTGTGTTTGTGACATGAAGCAGGGGAAATGTAGCACACTTCCTAACTTGAGGGAAACCATGGTAATATCATGGTCCAAAAAATGGTAAACATTTTTTCTGCTTGCTGGCAGAAGAGTGATTGCGATAAAAGATGACGTCCTGTCCTGTTTAAACGTCCTGTTTAAAAATCAAATGCACTCAAAGAAGAATACCTGAATTTCAATAACTGAGAAACTAGCAAGTAAAAAAATAAATAATTGAAGCTATACTGAAATAATTTCAGTTGCTATTTCTATTGTTTAACAGGTTAGGACAAAAGCTATAACTGAAAACTATAATGTGCAAGAAGGTCATAAATAAATAAATGATATATTAAACTGCATTATCTAGCATTTTCACTATTTAATAATTATACATTTTATTTAAGGTTGCCTTACATGACACCTTAAATCCAACAATTGAAAAGCAACAAAAAAGCAAATAAGAACCAATGCATATACAATATTCTAAGTATGCCTAAAAACATTTAAAAATAGTGAGAGGGTCACTATTACGAACAGCTGAAAATATGTCAGCTAAATATGAAGGAGACAAGTTATACAGTCTTGTAAACAAGAAGCACAATTTTAAATTCAATAAGATTTTTAATAGGAAGACTGAAGATTTTGAGGAGCAAGAGATACCGCATTTTCCACACTATAAGGCGCACCGGATTATAAGGTGCACAACAGATTTTTGAGAAAATGTAAGTCTTTTGGGTGCGCCTTATAGTGCGGGAAATACGGTATGTGTTCCATGCACTAACTGTAACTTAAGTCGAAGACCATAAAAAGAGAGCATTGGAATAGTCAATGCGTGAAGAGATAAGCGCATGAACCATAATGGCGGCGCTCCTCATTGAGAAAGCAGAACAAAGGAAGTTAATGTTTTGTATGTTTTGTAAGTAACATTGTTAAAATGTGCTTTAAAAGATTATTGTCGAGGAGAACACCCAAGCTCTTAACCTGGATTGAAAGAGCACATGTAGAACCATCAATGCACAAAGAGAAACCACTGGTCTTTGACAGATAATTTTTTGTACCTACAAGAAGAAATATTTATTTTTTACTACGCTTAACTTATGAAAATTACTTGAAAAACAAGCTTGAACTTCAAATCGTTGTGTATCGTCAAAGTAACAGTGAAAATGGACACAATGTCTCCTAAAAATACTGTTACATTTGATCAATTTAATGTATCCTTGCTGAATAAAAGTATAAATTTCATTTAACATTTTGGACTGTAGTGTATATACACTAATCTCCAATTTGTAGTTGTCACTTCTGTGAGCGTGTTGTGTTTTTTTCACCTCAGGCCAATATACATTATTAATAGGGGTGCATATATAATTAATAATTAATTAACATAATTAATTCCATGTTATGACTGAAAACCAATATCATGGTCAATCCTATAAATGCAGTCTAATATCTGCCTAATCAGACCAATGATAAAAAAGCAGCTAAAATGAGCTCATACCGATATGGTCATTAATATGTATTGCGCATGGCTATTAATATCACAAGTGACTAAAATAAATGTAGATACAAAAACAACATGTACCTGATAACCCTCAGTCTTCTTCTGGCACCACTTCAGCAGAGCATTCCTCTTAGATCCTCCATATTCCCTGGCTAACGCAGACAGAGGGTCCTTCCTTTCCTCTCTGGAGAGACATCAATCACTTTAAGAGCACAGTTCCTTTGTACTGAACTCAACTTTAACAGCAAAAATGATGACACTGTAATAATTTATATATTGATCAATGATTCTGTACTGTAAAAACAGATAATCTGACTCATAGAAGGAAGCAAATATAAAGGTTTAAAAAGAAAAAAAAAGCCCACAGAAATGTTAACTCACTGCACTGAAGTGTAGAATTACTGTAAGTAATTATTTTATTATTTTTGTAATATTTGAGATACGAGCAGCTTACAGACGACGACGCTAGGTATTCAGCACTCGGAGCAGCTCAAGCTGTCTCGTTTATGGGGTAATTGCATATGACTTCTACTAGAGGGCCACCTTTGTTTTACAGCAGGAGGTTACCGGGGGCGATGAGTGATTCACAAGTATTAATAATAAATATGAGGTTCTGAGGCTGTCCAATACAGAACCGGTTACCGGGGGCGACGAGTGATTCACAAGAATTATACTGTGAGCAGCACGAGTTATGTGTGTTTATTAATAATAAATATGAGGTTCTGAGGCTGTCCAATACACAACACAGGAAGAAACACTACACTTCCATTGTGTTTGCATTATCTTATCCCTCCCTCCTTCTCTTCCTCCTCCTCCGCACATGCCACCATTAGCCGCTACTGTATCGTCTGTCTCGAAGGCAAGAAGTTAAAATTAAAACCACATTTTATTTTGTAAATCACAGGAATCCCTATATACTATAATTTTTTGTGTGTGTTTGTGTCTCTATAGAAATTGAAAACGTTTTTTCGATTGTTATTAGCACTAATAAGGGAGTTTTTTTAGAGGGCCGGAACAGATTTCCCCCCCCTATTACTTCTTATGGGGAAAAATGATTTGAGATACGAGCAATTCGAGTTATGAGCTCTGTCCTGGAACGGATTATGCTCGTATCTCAAGGCATTACTGTATTATATTATCAATTAAATAATTTGTATATTTATTATAAATGTTTATATTAATTAATTATTATTTGACACTAGATAATAATAACAATAAAAGTACAAAAATAAATAAATGCATATATATTATCCTTATATACTTACCTAATTATACTTATATTATCAATTATTTTTATATTTATCACAAATGTTTATATTTATTTATACATATGTTTCTCCCAGAAATGTCCCGTTTCAACCTGTCAGCACTTGATTTGGATTTGAAAATATATAAAATATATACACACACACACACACACACAATACAAAATTAATTAAAAGCATAAATAAATGAATAAATATTGTAATATTAATGAAATATTTATTTATTAATATTTTCCTTCATTTCCTTAGATGTCCAGTTTTAACCAGCCAGCACTTGAGTAAAACCAGCTATCATCAGAAGTTGGTTCTAGCTGGATTTTTCCAGCAAGGAAGTTAATGCTACGACAAGAAGGAAATGCTCTGATAATAAAAGGAAAGTACAGAATGATTCGTCTTCTTCCAATGGCCTATTCAAAAGTCACGGTGGGCCCACGGTCAAGTTTCAGGACAGGTAAACGAGTGACATCCATTATCGAAACACTGGCCTGTCAACACCGCAGTGAGCAGACAGAGACAGAGATAGAGCGTGAGACAGAGAGACATCTGGCAAACCTGACAGCGAGTAGGAGTCTCCTAGAAAGTCAACAAAAGAGCAGAGACGAACATAAAAGAGATGAAGGCAAACAGACAAACAAGGAAGGTCCACTGCTTACCGTAAACGTCCTCGTGTGGTGGGCGTGACGGAGGCGGTAGGGGAGGAGGTGTTTGAAGACATAGAAAGCTGGGGAGAAGACGAGCCCAACGCCATGATGGACGATCCTGTCGGTGTGTCCGTCACCGATAAATCTCTCTTTAACTCTTCGCTGCTTCTGCCAGAAACTGACATTATGATAATTTTATTTTACCTTCTGTGTGAAGTTAAAGGGAAATGAAAATCAATTACTCACTCCAAATCCATAAGACTTTAGTTCACCTTCTGAACACAAATTAAGATACTTTTTATGAACTCTTTAAGAGTTTTCTGCTTCTTAACTTGAAGACTATTCACCCAAAACTCAAAACGTTCATAAAAAAGATTATAAACCAAGCAGTTTAGTCAAAGTCTTCAAAAGAGTCACAATCATTTAATAAGATGAACAGATTTATTCACATAGGCTTTTATTCACATATTCAGTGAACAATCTTTATAGCATCCAAATTTAGTCACGAAAGCTGAGAACCAATGAGGTTCATTCATGCATTATGCAGAGAACCAATGAGGTTTGTTCTCACGCGTCAAGCAAGTGCGGTTGAGAATATATTAATAGTCGCTGATCAATGTTTATATGTGTATAAAAGCCTAAATAACATCTGGTCATCATATAAAGCAATCAGGCCTTTCAAAACACTTGGATTAATCCACTTGATTTACAATGGATTTTATTTACATTTCTGCATTTGGCAGACTCTTTTATCCAAAGCGACTTACAATGCATTCAAGGAACACATTGACATTCTAATCAGTTCTTGCCTTCCCTGGGTATCGAACCCATGACCATGGCGTTGTAAGTGCCACTGCTACAGGAAAGCCATTTACAAAAAGTAAAGGGCCAGTCACACAGCGAAAACGCATGAATCACGCACAGATTTTCATGAGTCGGCGTGCGTAGTTTATGCATGACTATGTGCGGGACACGCGTCGGCCGTCAGTGCTTATGCGTCGGAACTGGTTCGAAACTGCGCACGTCCACGTCCTTCCACTGACGCCCCACCTTCATATCACGCATGAACCGCGCACGTATCACGTTCATTCCACTGACATCCACTGACAATGTGGATTCTGAAAGTGCTTGTATGTGGAACGTTCGCGAAGCGTGTGTTTGGACGCACTCAGTCAGTGATTCATGTGTCGGGCGTGTGTCGAATGTTCGTGGAATACTTTGGTCAATTTCTGGACACACAAGCACGCACAAACCCAATCTGTGCGTGATTTGTGAGTGATTCGTGCGTGATCGGCTGTGTGACTGGCCCTTAACATTTTGAAACCAAAAGTCTAGACATTCAATGGAGGTATGGAAATCTCACAGATTTCATGAAAAATATCTTCATTTGCATTCCAAAGATGCAGTTCTTGCAGGTTTGGAGTAAATTACAAGGTGAGCTATCTCTTTAATGTTGAGATAGTGAGAAACTGTATAGTAGAGTACTCAAGGTCTACTGTTGAAGAACGAGCACTCAAGGTTCAATCGTACCTGACATGGACTTATTGGAGTCCATATTTGCCACCCTCTGGAGGCCGCAGCCGGGACGTGTTACAGGTGGGGTCCGGAGGAGGTGGTCTGCTATTGGATTACATGAAATCACACATACAACCACGGAAAAGAATAACAGGCTTTATGTGGCATGACTAAGCTTGTGCTTTTCGAAAATAATTATCCTGCTTCCTTCTCAAGGTCTGGCACACAATCTCTGGTCATTAACTGCAAATGTTAAGCCCGAGGGAAACTGTACAGCATGACTACACATGACCTTTAACTCTGAGTTCGCCACTGAATAACTAGATCAATCCTGTGTGAGGGAAGACCGAAAGAGGTGTTAGATTTCCATTGTGACTAATGTCAGCCCACCTGGAATGCTCAGGTCCGTGTAGCTCGGCCTCTTGTCCAGTATTGACGACAGCGGTTTGGCTGAGCTGATGGTGTGCCTCTGTAAAATAAGGAAGGGACATATACAGTATAAGGCCACAATAGGGCTGTGAAGTATTATTTCCTATCATGTGGCTGACCAGGGTGATTTTGAAACAAAACGTTTTTGCTAAGCGGATTTGAAATCATAATTAAAAAAATACTTTTTATTTATACTTAATAATTGTCATGAATATGTACCACTTTAATCTGAGTTTTATTTTTATACGGTCATATATTATGGAGCCCCTAAAGGGACATGGTGAAGAAGAAGAAAAAAAGATTATTTATAATAATAATATTTTTATTATTATCATCTGGCAATGCTTTTGCATTCGCTCGCAAAGAATACAACATTTTTGCTAGTGAACGCAAAGCTTTTTGGGTGAACGCATAAGTTTTGTGAGCAAACGCAATGTTTCTCAAGGGAACATTTTGCTAGTGAATACAGTTTCTTGCGAGAGAATTAACTTTTTTTTTTCCTCCCAATCTCATTTTTTCCCCCACAACCATGTCCCTTTATTTATATATATATAAATAAATAAATGTACTAATATTTTGAATTAGATTTTATATAATATTTTTATTTTTTCAGTTTTAGTCAAATAAAATTACATGTGCTTTTGACATTTTTATTTGTTTTTTTTAATAATTTCTATAATTTTAGTTTAGATTTAATTTATTTTTATTTTCATTTTATTAATACTTTTATTATATTATTATTTTATTATACTATTTTTAAACTTGAGCTTATTTTATTTCAGTTAGCTTTCAGTTAGCTTTAGAGAAATATGAACATTTCTCATTTTTAAGTTTACATTTGACATCTAATATTTATATTTTATTTCAGCTTTATTTAATTTCATTCAAATGTTTTTAAATTGTTTACTTTGAGTTCACAATATTAACCTACACACAGTATGCACCAATTTAACAATACACAGTTCAAATTATAAACACAATGTAATTTAATTTAGTAATTGTTTTACTTAATGGAAAAAAAGGGCACAGTTTGAAGGCGAAATGGACAGTTTGAAATGAACAGTTGAACCAAACTTAACTCAAAAGTCGCTTTTGTTACTACAGTTTAAAACACAAAAACTACTGAAAATACAAATCATAAAACAAGCAAGGATTGTGAGTATAGTGTCATGACTAGTGCAGGCATTAAAATGTGTGATGTTCATGATGTTGCTGTATTGCATGTCACAAGCTAAATTATTTTGAAAATATCATGAATATACAATATATATATATATATATATTACTCAGCCCTAGCTAACAGCACAACTTTAATCAAATCAATGATGTATAGAGCACAGATGGTCAACACATCAGCACAGTTAGCTGTGAATTATTGATGCTTTAAAATAACTGTTATTTTTCATAGCCTAACTGGATAAACCCTAGCCCTAGCAAAGACAAATGGTCAGTAATAAACATTTCTAGTCACATTCAATGCTCTAAAATATCACAATTCAATGCACAAAATATCAATTTCACAAATACAATCATGCTTAAGCAAAAAACAATACATTATAGCTTTGTGTAACACAACTGACATTTTCAAAAACCTTATGCAAGTTACATCTCTCGTTCTCATCTCTCTGTGATAATTCGGGACAAGGATGTTACAACAACCTTTCTAGCGGCAGTATTATTTCAGCCGGTGGCTGCAGGCCGTCACAGAGAAAAAGGACAAATGCTAGCAGAATAATTTTGACTCTCTTTACCTTCAGAAAAGTAAATAGATTTAAGGAAAATATTGAATTATCTATTTGATCATATAGAGTGAGCGTTTATTACCGATTGTCTACACAATACAATTGATAATAATCAACCTACAAACCTTAATTAAAAACTAAATATTTATTTTGGTGACAAAAAGTTCCCACCTCCTTCCTCCCTGAACATCATTACAATTTCATTCTAAAACCACATCACCAATCATGGATCTCAAAATTGAAATGAGCTTGTCGAACAAAAGCACGTCCGCCATTACGCTACCATGAATTTTTACCATTAGAATTTAATGCAAAATAGAATTTAACGCAAATGAAAATGAGGCTGTGAAGGTCCTAGATTACATCACAACTCACAACCTTTAAAACGGTTTAATAGAGTTTGTCTATTTTCTTTCCCCCCGGAAAGATATTTCGTCAGCTGAACAATCAGTATGTTGTTAAACAACATTTCAATCCGATTGAACACACTGTATTCTACCCTATAGCAAGGCAAATCGTCATTGGCCAAAGTAAAAAATCCCACACAAAGAGAGTGATTTTCTGATCCTGCTTTAGTTTTTTTCTTTTTCTACAGTTTTTTTCTAAAATGGGATGTTCAAACGTGAACTTTCGCCTCAAGCCACGTGATTTCACGACCACAGAACATCATGTTCTGAAACTCAAATTCTGCACAAATACACAAAAGAAAATCTCTGTGCCTTAAACTTTTTGCACTCAAAGTACGTCAAACTGTCTGACTTTTTTTCTGTCCTTACAAAAACATCCTGTTTTGGCACATTTTGAGGAACCTTCTATGGTCTATTCAAAAAGAGCAACACGGCAAAGGACATCCGTGGAGGTCGTAGGGAGAGAAAAAGAAGGAAAGCCCCACTACAACATACACATACAGGTCTGGAGATCTCATCTGACAGTCAGGGGTGTTAGGTCAGAAAATCCCCATAGAGAAGAATCCAGACATCTGCTAGAGTGATCAGAGATCTGTTCTAATGCATCTATCAAACATGGACCCATCTGTCCCACGGCAAAGTCAGCTTAATTTTAACATGTTATTTTAACAACTATGTTACAAAGCTATGGGGTCAGTAAGCCTTTTTTTAAGGAATGAATACTTTTTTTCAGCAAAGATGCATTCAATTGATCAAAAGTGACAGTGAAGACATTTATAAATGTTACAAAAGGTTTCCATTTCAAATAAATAAATGCTGTTCTTTTGAAACAGTATCATGTAAAAAAAACATTTATCATTGTTCTCACAAAGTATTGAGCAGCAACTGTTTTTAACATTGATAATAATATGAAATATTACTTGGCCCAAAAATCAGCACATTCTGAAGAATCACATGACTCTAAAAACTGGAGTAATGATGCTGAAAATAATTAAATATATTACTATTTAAAATATTAATATAGAAAACAGTTATTTTATATTGTAATAACAGTTCAAAATTTTACTGTTTTAAGTTTTTACTGTATTTTTATAAAATAGATACAGCCTTGGTGATTAAAAGAGACTTATTTTTAAAATATAAAATCTTACTAACCCAAAAGTCTGAATGGTAGTGCTACTGTTTTGATCAATTTGCTTTTATGTGAAGTTTAAATAATGTTTTGCACTGAATCTTACTTTTTGTTTGGAGTTCATGAAAAAATAAGTGTTTAAAAAAACAGATATAATTATTAAATATATAAAACATTTGGGCGTTGAATAGCCAGCGTGATACACATAACACAATGTACTGTAATATATTCATAACCTGGAATAAATTACTATATCTATCCATTTGTTAACACTGATATAGTATTAATACCTGTATAGGAGAGACAGCAGCGGCTGGAGGGGTTTTGATTGGACTGGGACTGAGGGGGGTTCTGGAAATGGTGCTGGCAGCAGCAGCAACAGTAACAGCAGTCGGACTGGCTGGAACTGGACCTGCACAGAGAGACCGATGGACAAACGGACACAGAGTTCATGCCACTTGTAAAAGGAAATAAAAGGTTTCATTTATTTGCAAGCCAGTAAGGCTGCATGATATCGGAAAAACATTAACAATTTGGAAATAATGAATGAGTGAGTGAATGAGTGAGTGAGTGAGTGAGTCAGTGGGTGGGGTGATTATGCATCTGCATAGAAAATATAATAATAATAATTTTTAAAAGCTTTCAGAGTAATTAACAATCTATCTGCTTTTTTTAAGTGGCAAAATCCTGAATGAGTTTGGAAAAGATTCACTGAAGTACAATATTTTTGGATATCGTAGATATAATTGGATAACATTTGACTATTACCAGTATTATACTTTTATATTATACTTTTGTACTATTACTATAATTGTCTTTTTTACTTCAAAATTTCATTCAATGTGTTACTGGCTGTTTCTTTGTAATTATTTGTGAAATATAAAAATATTTCAAAGTAAATTGTACACCAAATTAGGGCTAAAAATTTCTTCTTTGAGTTCATAAACCAAATTCCCACCGTTTTTGACCAATTAATAATATGACAGTACAAAAATGGCAATGATTTAATTGTGATATTGATATTATATAATAACAAAATCCCAATTAAATTATAATAATAATAATACTTTTGTACTGTAAAATTACAATACTAAAGTTTCATTTCATTTTCAAACCGTAACCAATCAAGTTTATAATTTGAAAGTACAATCACCCTTCAAACAACCAAACAACCACTTGGTTGCCAGCCTAGATCTATAAACAATAGGCCATTTCACTGCAAATATAAGCATATAAATCTGCATAAGTTTGTGAACCTTGGGAGGCGTTGTCGAAGCTCTTAATGAGTGTTTTGACGGTGGGTGATGGTTCAGAGGACGTAGAGGAACGTCGACTAAGGCCCATCCCCTGCCTCAGCGCAGCCAGATCTCTCTCCACAGCATTCATATAATTATACACACGACCACGCTCCTCATCCTGCCTGGAAAACACGATACACACTGACACTCAAATATCCTACCTATACAAACACAAGTGTCAATATCCCCGTGGTCAAAACATATTTACATCTACACTACATCATCTCTTACTTTATGCTCTTTAGGTCATCCAGCTCTTTATTCATCTTCTCATTTTTTTCCTGAGCTTCCTGTAAGCGGCGCCGCAGGTCTCCAATCTCCTCCTGAGCTTCTGTCTTGATCTCGTTGGCGATGACAACGGCCGTTTGGAGATCAGCTTGGAACTGACGCCACTCGGCTGATTCCTCCTGTGAGTGACAGGTGTCAGTTAAACTCATTTGGAGAATAACGGAGAGAATTTCTTTCGTGAAAGGTCACAAAGATGGTAGTAATAATTTCAAACCATCTTTAAGATTACAATTACTATAAAAACCCAAACAGAAAGAAAAATGTACCCGCAATTTACGGTGAAGAACCTTAATCTCCTTCTCCATGTCATATTTCTGATCATGAAGCTTTTTGATGGAATCTGAGGGGGGAAATTGAAGAAATTAATACAGATTTATATGAAGATTTAATTTAATTTGTATACAATTAGGTTATATTTTGAGTTATTTATTGTTTTGTATTTATTTTTGAAAATACATACAGTAAAACTATCATTCCAATAAAATTAAACTGAAAGCTAAACATGTTAAGTCAGGACAATGTCTGTATTGCATACTCAGATAGCTCGATGCCGCCTCTATGTGGACAGCCTGCATAACTACAAAATAATGAAAACAAAACTGTGGGCATCTGGTCAACACCAGACAAATGTGTTTGTTACATACAATTCAGTTCAGTAACAATTCACTTCTGTACAACTCTTTACTTGAGATCTATCTTACATTATGCACATTTGATATATTTATAGATCAGTATATAACAATTATTCTCACTACTACTAATTTTCTTCAGTCTAAAAGTCCGTTCACGTGAGGAACAATAACTACACAAGAGTATATCAATACATTACCAACACTCAGTATCATTCAGTTTATTTTAAGTGCGCATTGCCGTTTTGTTGAATTCTGATTGGCTGTCAATGTTCAAATAGCTCCTTCTGAAAGCTATTCCAATTATATAATTATAGCTTTCCTGTAGCTCAATCAATAGTGCATTGGTGCTTGCAATGCCAAGGTCATGGGTTCGATTCCAGGGAAAGCAAGAACTGATTCAATGTGTTCCTTGAATGCAATGTAAAGGGCCAGTCACACAGCGAAAACGCATGAATCACGCACGAATTACGCATAGATTTTCGTTTCTGCACGGAGCGTGCGTCGTATGCGTAATTCGTCGGTGGAACGAACGTGGACCGTCAGTGATTGTAAGTGGATGCGTCGAAGGCGGTTTGTGCGTGATTGCGTGCGTGTGTCGAATATTCGTGGAATACTTTGGTCAATTTCTGGACGCACAAGCACGCACAAACCCAATCTGTGCGTGATTTGTGAATGATTCGTGCGTGATCGGCTGTGTGACTGGCCCTTAAGTCGCTTTGGATAAAAGCGTCTGCCAAATGCAGAAATGTTAAATGTTAATATTGTTTCTTCTATCGTCATAGCTGTGGTGTGGACTTTTCTATTCTTTCATATTTAACGATTTTTACAATTATATCTTTATCGTTATAGTCCTTGTTATGAACGGGCCTTTTTGCTCTATAGAATTTGTCACAGTACTTTTGATAAATATACGGTATATTCAATTTTTAATAAATATTTATATAATTGTATAAATATTGAATGTGTCAATCAAATATAAATAGTGTTTAGTAGCCATTAGCCATGGAAACGTGTCGGTCATATGTCTTACTCTCCAGGTCAGAAACGATGAGGTTGTCATGAAGCTTGACAGCCCGATGCTGCTCGACTTCATCCTCCAGCTCAAAGATGGTCTCTTTCATGTCAGCGATCTCTGTATCCTTTTCCTCTAGCTCAGAGCACTGCTGCTCCAGGAGCTGCTTCTGCTCCGCTAACTGTGCCTGGATATCGTCACGAAATGCTCGGAACTCGCCCTCAAGCTTTAGTGAACACAAGGATACATGTTAGCAGGGATACATCAGGCATATGATCAGCTAAAAACAAAACAGAAGGAAAACTTGCAATATGTGTTGCAATATGTACAGTACACTGCTACTAGTTAACCTGGAGATTCAATGTGTAAATTTAGTATGTGACAAAATAAGTACGTCCAAAAACAGTAAAAAATATGTAATCCTGTCCGGATGCACTTTTTTAGTAGTTGTGAAGTAATTACATATTCAAAATAAGCATCTATTCCGAGAGTATGAACAAACGAACAAACGAAACCAAACAGTGTGTGAAAAGAGTATGTTTAAATTCATAGTATTCATAACAGTAGACAAATAGTTCCTACTATGACCTACTACTCGCAGCTACATTTTTAACAGTTGTAAAATAAGTTCTTCATCAAATGTAGTACATTTTCAGGCAGCCTACGACTTTGGAAAATAATAATCAAAAATAATCTAATAATATAAAATAATAATCTAATCTAAAATAATCAAAGATATGTGTTTGTCAGAATGTTTACCTTACTAATTGCCTCCTGGAGCTGGGCAGCTTCACTGCGCGTGTGCCCTAGTTCCTCTTGTAACTGAGCTGCTTTAGCCTCCGCTCGCTCTTTGTCTAATCTCTCGCTGTCCAGCAGGTGGCGTATGTCGGTCTTATCCCCTGCATTATGGATGGAGAGGAGCTGGGCCACTCTCTGCCTCTCTTGCTCAAGTTGGATTCTGCAGCGGTTCAGCTCCACCTGGTCCCCTTCGGACACCACCCTCAGTGCTTCCAACTCAGCTTTGGTGATGGCCCGTTCTCTCCGTTCCATTTCCACAGCTCTCTCTGCCATATGGACACGGTCCTTCAATGCTGCCATCAGGCCTTGAGCTTCTGCATTCTCCTGTTCCGCCATCTTGAGAGCACTGCTTAGCTGTTGCTGCACACCCAGCAATTGTTCCCGCTCAAAATGTGAGCCCTCGTTCAGCTCAGCGTAGCGCCTCTCCAGCTCTACATAGCGCCCACTTTTGGCATCTTCGTCATCCTTGGCATACGCCACATGGTGCTCGTCAAGAAGGCCATGGAAGTAGTCCAGCTGTCTTCCATACAGTTCCAGACGCTCTCCTTGTTGACAGAGGGAGTCTACAAGAATGGAGCGCTCCTCGCCCAGGCGTTCGTTCTCTGTGGTCAGCTCTAGTATGATCTGCTGCAGATCAGCAAGCTCCTGCAGCGTCGCTTGGAGTTCTTCAGACGTGCTGTGCTGGTTCTCCTCCATTTGATGGATTCGCTCAGTCAGGCAGGCCACGGAAACCTCACTGGTGTTCCCACTGCTGCCCCGGCGGAAATTTTCCCGGCTCAGTGGCCCTCCTTCTGATTCAGAAGATGATCCACAACCTGAGGGTGCGTCCAGAGCATCATCACTGGAGGTTATGGGCTGGTAGGCCTCACTGCACTCACTGTCCACTACATCTGGAGAGCCTACACGTCTCGGTTCTGACAGCAGGTCCTCAGTAGAGCCTTGGGCGGAGCCTTCTGCGGAAGACGTATGCATACCCTCCCCTCTGCTTTCACAGTGACCTCCACTGTTGCCGGAAGCTACAGGTTCAGGACTAAGGGACGGGCAACGCAGACCTTTGTCAGGACTGTCCAAACGGTGCTCCAGAGAGAAGCCAAGAGCATTGAGGCGATCCTTCAGCATCCGGTTTTCACTTTTCAGCATATTTAGTTCATCAAGGATGCCCTGGTTCTGGTCTTGAAGGAGAAGGAGAGTGGACTCAACATCAGTGGCAGTGATCACAGGAGAAACATCTTTCTCCCGAGGCTGCTTGACTTCTTGAGAACCTTGTTCTGGATTTGAAGCTTGAAGTTCTTCCATACCAAGCTGGGCCCTCATACCTCTAAGTTCAGAGCGGAGATGGAGGATTTCCAGGTCTTTGCTCTTGGCTAAGCCCAGCAGGTCCTTCACTTGAGACTCTAGCACTGATTTATTACTTATCTGGCTGTCTGAGCGAGATTTACTCATCCGAGACTCAGTCTCAGCTACGGTATGGCATCGTGATCGCTTCTGAGGCATGGCATCAGTGGGTCCAGGGAGCTTTTTGGCAGCACTGGCTCTGGTTCGTTCTCGCAAGTTCTCTCGGGTTGTGCCTGGATCCTTGGTTGTGGATATAGTCCGTCTTCCCGAAAGACCTAGAGGAGAAAGAATAAATAAGTGTTTGTAAGCTGAAACATTCCATAACTACATAAACATTATGGACATTTCATTAGCGGTTTTATGGGTATAAAAGTAATTTTGCAACAAAAGTTTCTTTAACATCTTCAGAACCAAGGTGGTTAATGGTTAACGCTACCTGAACTGGTCTTGGACCTGGTCGTAATGCTGCTGGTGTTCTGAGACAAGGTTCCTCTCTTGTTTCTAGCAGTAGTGTTACTGTTGCTAATGGACACTGCTCCACTTCCTGCACTGACCGCTGGGAGATCATCATTGCTCTTTGCCTGATTAGATGCAAAACATTAAGTTAATGATCTGTTTAAAACAAATCACAAGCTAACATAAGCTGGCACTTGGTTCAACATATTGATCATTTGATGAAAAATGTATCCATTTTAAACTGTTACCTTAGACAGTGGAGCTGTACTATGGGTTTTGTTGGTCATCTTGCCACCTGTGCCCATAATGCTGTTTCCCTCTGGTCTGCCTGGGGCCTTAGTGCCCACTGAGGTTTTGGAGGTGGCAGGCGTGGGCTTGGTCGCCTTTTTCATCCTTGGCTCCAAGTTCTTGATACATTTACAGTGTAATCTAAATAAAGGGAAGCAGACAATGAGTCATTTGGATTAATTGGCTATATTTACACAGATTCAAATGGAACAAACAAAAACGCAGTTTACCATATTTTCTCGCATATAACCCACAGACGCAGATAATCTGCACCCTCATATAGCCCGCGGGTTCAGCAAGGATTTTTGTATAACCCGCACCCTTATATAACCCGCACCCATAGACTGATGAACTTTTTTGTGTAAGTTCACATTTCAAATTTTGAATGTTGCTCGCATGACATCAATTATCCATAACTGTTACAAGTGTTGCAACTGTTACTAACAAATATATTGAAATACTATTACGTGTAAAAAAATTGCGATATAGCCTGCACCCCGTATATAACCCGCACCCCGGTATATTGGTATATTGAATAACGGTATATTGAATGAAAATTAAAAAAAAAAAACTTCTGAAAATGTACAACAGTGTTAAAGAAGTTTAGACCAAAATATACCTCTCAAAGAACAAAATGTATTCTTCAGACCCATCTTTTTGTCCTGTACTATTCAATAGCATTCAATCATGCACAGCTTTAATTGAAATATCTCATTACCTTACTCCAGCACTAGTTATTTTCCTCGGGGAACACATTGCGTAGAAGTCTAAGCCTTTGCTTTTGGAATGTAGCATTACAGTCCCAGAGGACTCTATTTATTCTGCTTCACACACACTGTAAACTCAGACACTTTAGGGGAAAACCTTCATTGGTCAGTGTTTGAAAGCACACAACACTGTGCGATTGGAGGAGAGTCAGAAGAGGATGGAACTGCCTTATCACATCATCATGGGTGGAGGCTAGGCCCGTTGGAAGAGCTGACCAACTGAGGCAAGCCTTAAAAGGCTCTAAAAGTCCAGAGCAACAGGCTAAGCTTGAGGCAAAAATGAAGCAGCAGCCATATGAATTTATACAGTACATTTCCTTCACAATACCCATGAAGATAGTCCATACTAGTACGTGTATGCATGTATGTATGTATGTATATATATATATATGTGTTTGTGTATATATGCATGTGTGTGGATGGATAGAGAAAGAGAGAGTCATAAAATAATCTATAATGTCTAAATAAATATTTAACACTGCCTTAGCTCATATTTAAAGTTTAATTAGCCTAATCTATTAGGTTAACTCATTTTACATTTATATAGCTTTTTTAAGAAAAACAGGTCTAAAAGGAAGGTCTGTGCAAATATACTGCGAGTGTGAGAGTACTCGTGTAATTGCAACTACTATAAATCAATAACCATAGACTCCAGTGTATGCTCAAGCAGCTAGTGAACTCTTGATACTTTCCTTGCCCCTATGTGGCCTCTCTTTGCAAATCAAAACTATGGCAATTTGGATACTTGGCAAACATATGAGGGATGCCCGGAGAGACACCAGCCTCAATACCCCTATTTTTCCCCCAACAAGCCTTTTAAGTTTATATGTTTGAACAGGGCTCCAAACAAAAAGCACCACACCCAACACCAGACCACAATTCACAGTCCTGATGCTTACTGAAAGAATATAGAATGTGCTGCAAAAAAGGAGGGGAAGAAAACCTACATCCTAAACATTATTTAAAGGGATAGTTCACCAAAAAATGAAAGCTGAATGAAAATTATTTCATCTACTGAACACAAAAGAAGATATTTTGAAGAATGTTTGCAACCAAACAGTTGTGGGACACCATTGACTTCCATAGTGTGCAGAGAGAAAAATAACTATCCCTTTAATTCTAGCTTTCAGGATAGTGTGTAAAGAAACAAATAAAACAGAAAATCCTGTGAGGGTTTCTTAACAAGCTTTCTCAAAAGCAGTAAAATCATCATAATAAAAATTGTAGTTATAAATGAAGGAAAGAGAAGGCACTCTGCTGTAACATTCTTCAGTTAGTTGCCAGAGTTAACTTCCCTCTTGAGAGGTCATGGGACCAACTTTCTATCAAACCCAAAACTTTCTATCCAGACTTGATTTATGTACTCAGTATGAACATGGCTACATTTGCACAAATCTGAGTGAGCTGAACCGCAGTGCCACAACACTTCAACACATAGACATATCCATCAACACGCTTCTGAAAACAATTCAAAAACACACATCCTCAAACATCCACAACCACACAAGCAAACTCAAAACGAGTAACGGGACAAACTCAATGATCGCCAGAGGAATATGAGCTGAAATTGCAAACTCTGAATAGAGTCTAAAATGAAAACGATTTTTAATATTTCAGGTGACAACATTATAAATCAAACACTCTGTAACTCCAAAATAGGAAAGAGGTTATGGAATAGAAGATGCTTTCAAAGCTTTTGAGGATGGGGTTGGGTCTTTCTTTCAACTCAACTCAGACAATGTAGAGGAACCTACATTGACCTCCAATGTCTCTTGGAGTCAAGGGTCATTCCGGTTACACAGAGAAGCCTCTGAGCATCTGTTCAGATGGTGGTCCTCAACACAGACGTACAAATAAACACTGTGGTGGCAAAATCTTTTACTGGTTCTGAATAAGAGACAAATATCCCAATCGTGAATTTTAAAAGGTTTATTTCTTTGCAAAGAAAGGACACAGTCATACAGACATCCGAAGCTGCCCTGCAGAGTGTGACAAAGAAGGACAGGCAGCTTCAACATTTATATCTTCCCTGACCTTGAAGGTCAACACAGACTCTCCCTCCCTCGGTAGGAAAGTTAGCCTTGCACAAATACTTTCAAGTCTTCCCATACCTTAAACACAATTGCCCAAATACTTTCAAGTCTTCCCATACCCCAAAAGGTCAGCTGCTACTCACTAATATCTTAGGATATAAAGAGTAAAATATAATCATGAAATAAAAACATATGAAATGGTAGAATTTCCATCACAATTCCCCCCTTTTTATCATTCCTTGATAACTACAAAATAATTTCATTATTATTCAAAGATACCCATGCCAAACCATTAATCTTGTTCATAGCTACAGCGGTTCCTCCTCCAAGGAAGATTGACCACCCCACGTTGGCCCAGGGGCTCGTCCACAGGTCAGATAGCACATATCCATTATGCACTCGTGGCATACCAAGTAGGAAAAACATTGTCTCTTTTCTTTCTCGTGTTTCGCGTGTGCTCTGCTTGCAAGTACACAGATGTACCCACATTCATGAGAGCTGGATAACAACAGCCTGACCAGTCTTTTGGCAACACATAATATGCTCTGTCACCACATACCCAGACTGATGCAGATCAGTCAAAATGCACGTAGTGCCTCTCAGGCCGCACAGCCCCGAATGTCTGAACGGGTGCCAAGGTCTCGGTGCGGCGTCATCTCAGCCTTCTTGCTCAATGCTCAGAGTTTCTCTGAGTCACTTGTTTTAAATGTTCCTCTGAGACGTCCTTGCGTTGTTCAGATAACAGAAGTATGTGTCAAATGTAAACATAAACGGTTATTGAAATCTGTGGTTTCTACTCCTTCGATTCCCCTTCTCCCTCTGCAGGTGGCTCTTGCAATGGCTAGCGTGAACCCACGTGGCTCTCTCTGTGACCTTCAATGCCGTGTGCGTCGCCAGTAGCACTTGAAACGGGCCCAGCCATCTCTTTGCCTTCCTGCTCTTTCTCCTCAGATCCTTTATCACCACGAGATCTCTTGGTCTGAGGTCTCAGAGCGGGGTCTCAGCTGTCTTTCCCTGAGCTGCTTTTACCTGCACACAGATGTTAGCCAGCAGAAAATACATTTCTTTACGACAGTTCAACATGTTATTTTCACACATATCGGTTGATGGCAGGCGCTGTTTACCCCCCTCGAGTCCTACATAGGGTGGTCTTCCAAACAATATTTCAAATGGGCTCAGATTTGTTCTGGCCCTCTTTCTCATTCTCATGTACATCAGGACAATTGGAAGAGCCTTAACCCATGTGAGCCCTGTTTCTTCGCAGCACTTAGCCAATTTTGATTTTATTGT
Organism: Rhodeus uyekii; assembly: GCA_037043235.1. Lineage (NCBI taxonomy): Eukaryota > Metazoa > Chordata > Actinopteri > Cypriniformes > Acheilognathidae > Rhodeus > Rhodeus uyekii. Next base: position 99,543 of record JAWRVZ010000546.1, read on the forward strand.
GAAATTTTCACTTTCCACAGCACCCCCAGAAGCTGGGTGGTAGGCACAGTGTTGTCTCAAATCAATTCCCAAAAAGGTTCCAACCTGTTTGATTCCTCATTAACGAAATGTGTGCCATTGTCAGAACTGATTTTTCGTGGTATGCCCCATCGTGGGACAATCTCATTCAACAGGGCTTTTGCTACTGCTGCTGCATCCTGTTTGGATGTGGGGAACGCTTCCGTCCACTTGGAAAAAAGATCCACCATAACCAAACAATATTTCTTGCCCTCGCAAGGGTTCAGTTCTATGAAATCCATCATAAGATATTCAAAGGCCCTGCTGGTGGTGGCTGCGATACAATGGGTACTTTTATTCCTCTTGCCACATTGTTTGTGCTACAAATTACACATCTTTTACAAAAAAATTTCTGCACATGTTGTAAACCCCTTTGTAAACCACAAATTTGTCAACTGGTCACCATCCCTCCTTTTGACACATGGTCTAACCCATGTGTCAATTTAGCATAATGATTGAAAAAATTTTTGGGTAAACAGGGTTTGCCATCAACACTCATCCACACGGCGTCCTTAACACTACATCCTGCTTTCTTCCAACCGATCCTCTCTCCACCCGTAGCAAAAGATTGCATGGCCTGTAGAGAATTTGAAGAATCATAGTTAGTGTCAGAAAACATGGTGAATTCCTCATTCGGTGGTTTTGCAGCCGTAGCTTTTGCTGCTGCATCCGCTCTGTCATTGCCTGCAGAAATAGAATCTTTTGTGTTAGTGTGCGCAGCGCATTTGAAAACTATCAAATTTGGGATGGGTCAACCATCAAATAATATTAAATAAAATAAAACTGTTCCCAGTGTTTCCATATAGCCCCAAAGTCATGCACCACCCAAAAAGAATAACTAAAATCCATCTAAATCATCATATATTTGTCTTCCATTAATTTGCACACTTCGGTTAAGGTCAGAAGCTCTGCTGTCGGCAGAGTAGTTCGAGGTCAATGGCCCTGAAGCTATCTCTTCAAACTCAGTCGTCACAGCATAGCCTGCTCGAATGTGGCCTGTTGTTTCGTCTCTAGAGGCAGAGCCATCTTCAAACAAAATATTTTCACAGTTATCTAGTGGTGCGTCCGACAAGTCAGGTCTTGGTGTACAGACTTGATCAAGGGCAGATTATGTCAAATCATAATCTCAACTCACAAATTCTCTTAATTCCACAGTTCTCAATCTGTGGCCAGGTTTATCTAATGTCATGCATCCATTTAATGGATTAAAATGAATAAAACTTTCTCCTTTGTTCGCCCACTGGCCTTTCATAGATGTGAGGGTGCTCTCTGGATAATTTGGAGGGTGACTTTAGCCAATGTGTCACACTATCTCTGCCGTCATTTAACATTTGTATAGTTGTATCACACATAGTTGATACTATTTAAATTTAGACCCTCAGTTGAATTTAGACAAGGGTTTTAAACCCCATAATGGACGGCTATCTTCAGCTTCACAATTTCAACTTACAATTATTTAAACTAATCCAGAGAATAACTGAAATTAACTCGTCATATTTTCCACTAGCAGACAGAGCTGGATAATCAGTCTCGTCCCATGTTCTATATCGTCTTTTCATCAGATCCAATCAGAATTATCGGCTTCTTTAAAGTTTGTCACTTCACTTTAACCATCTGTAATGATAAAACACTCATTCCAGAGGTTAATGACACTATCGGGACATACAAAACATAAAGTGCAGTCACTCACACACACTCAGACATGAATCATCATTGGTTTTTAGAACAGTTAGTTAGGTTGTTTTGGTTCATTATCATTGCGATAACAGAGTGCCATTCCACTGAAACAGTCTCTTCCCCAAAGACAAATGCTTTTCTCAACCCGTTTTTTTTTCACAGTCAATGCTCTTACATGATTTTCCACAATAGCATAATTTGGAATAACTGTTTTTCCAATATTAACACATCCCCAGAATTTAAATCGTGTGTCTTTTTTTTTTTTTTTTTACTTCTCTGATAGCTTGCGCTCTTTGTCAGACAGGGATTTACTGTTTGGCGTTATAACATGGCCCAACGCCATGCCATACAATGCCATGTTGGCATTAGGGAAAAGGTCACTTCCTGTTACACAAACTTCATCTTAGACTGACTGACCTTGTGACCCTCTTTCACTAAATGTTTCAGGAGGGCAACACTGTCAGACACACATGTTAGTTCATCACATGCACAAATTAAAAGATTATCAACATACAGTAAAGAGCTGTGGCTGGGGTCCGAGTCAGAGGTTCAAGACTCAGTGCCCAATCTAAACCTAAAAACCTCAACGCATTCTGTGGAATTTGAGACAGAATGGTAGTTTGAGTGTTTGGCACATTTGTTGCTCTGGATCTGATCGCAGCATCAACAGCCTGTAAATCTTGGACAAATCGCCACTTTGTAGGTTGTCCCTTATCTCTTATTTTCTTTACAGGAAAAATAAGTGTACACACTGGAGAGTTGCTGCATGACAATTATTCCCCCTTTTACCAATGATTAAAACACTGCCGTGATGCCAATCACTGAATCTTTTTTTTTTTTTTTTCCCAATAGAAACTGCTATTGACATGGCAATAATCAGACTTTTAAAACATTTTAACTGGTTCCCCACAATCAAACCCACATCATATTAATGTTTTTCCCATAATTTTGAAGGTACTATGTTCAGAGCTGGATCAATCTCCTCTGCTCTAATGTCAGCAGTGCAGCAGCTCTTCAGCACTATCTTCAATGTGAACAATCATTCTCACAGTCTGGACTTTTTCGTCACAACAATTTAACATTCATTCAAGCTCTTGATGAACTCTATGCCCTGACTCACTTCTGTCCAATATCCAAATTCACTAATTATTATTGTTATTTTTTTTCCCATAAAAGGCCCTAACTCAGACCACGATTACTTTGGGTTTTAGCCAAATATACATGTGGAACTGATCCGGTCATCAGATAAAAAAGTCATTTCTGCTCTGTCAAGCTTACAGAGAGCACATATCCGCACATTCTCTATAACATATAGTTAAAATTAAAAGTCTCACTATTTGGTTCTACCAACCATTCATCATTTCTAAATGTTGGCTGTCGACCACGACATCTGATGTGCAGTGTAATTCAGCAGAAGTCCTTAAATTAGATTTTTTTTTTAAACCCTTTACTCTTTAACAAATTGATGAATCCCATTCGAAGTCTCTGACATTAAGTCTCTTTAACGTGCGCCCTGTTTCTGTCGCACAATTTAGAGGTACATTGAACCTTTCAGCATATCTATCAGAAACGGACAGGTTAGTTTATCAGACATTCCCGGTAAACACTGCAAGTCACATGATCGTATGACACTTCTCTATCCACAATAATCTACCATTATTTACTTATGTTCTCTCTATTAAAAGAGACTATCAAAAAAAACTCTATATTTGCCATTTGGCATCAGACTTGAAATAAACATTGCAAGCAGATTCTTCATTGCAGAGAGCAGTATCAGTGTATGTGTGTGTGTGTGGTATTAAAAAATGTGCACTTCCCTTATCCGTGACCGCTGGCTGCGCTCCAGACCTCCTTCTCCCTGCTCTCCGTCTTCTTTCTCTCAGTTCACCTGTGTGGTGTTCGGACAGTCACCTGCCCAATGTCCATCTTCTTTGCACAGTTTACAGTTGGTACACTTTTACAGCCAGAACTCCCATCTCCTCTTCTTCTGCCTCTTCCTGCTGTTGTATCTGTTAGCTGATGTCTCTGCCCTTTGTGATCTTGTTTGAGTGAAAGCATGTTGCAGTTCTTTGTCTTTTCTTTATCTGTTGTTCTTGCGCATGCCGCGCACAGTTTAGGACAGTCTCAATTCGTCCATTCTGCCAGTCGATGTATTGTAGTTTCACTGTTAGTGTGATCTTTAGTCTCACTGTGTTCGCTTCATTTCCCCAGTCCGGTGACTTTTCCTCCTGTTTGCAGTGTTTGACCATCACTCACTTTGTGCCAGTCAGTTGCAGAGTTTCACAGATAGCAGAAAACAATCAGCGCCACAGACAATTTCTCTCCTCTTTTCTTCTGCCTCTCTGTCTGCCTATTGTTTGGTTCATGTGTTGGTTGTTGTAGTTCTGGCCACTCATCTTGCCGGTGTCAATTCTCATTCCATTCTCGGGTTTAGTTCAAAATGGACTCAGGCTCGTAGGATGCATCACTTGAGATTTCTCCCGCAGCTCCCTCTCGCTCAGCTGCTGCTGTTGGGACGCTCCACAGAAGGAAGCTTGAGTCCTGTTCATCTCCTTGGGCTGGTGCTGGTTGTCTTGGTGGAGAGCAGTCGAGGTCTGGGTTCAGTTTCAGCGCGTGCAGCTCAGCCACAGGGTAGTGATGGTGATAATGAAACAGAATAAACAGAAAAAAGGATTAAAACGATAAACAGGGTTAAACCCCCCAAAAGGGTTCGACCCCGAAAAAGGTTAGTAGGTGTTGGTGCATTAAGGTCTTTCTTCACCCTTATTTTCTACCTCAACCTCTTTTTCTTTTTCCCCCTTTTCACCTGGTAATTCTTTTTGCATTGTTTTTCTTCCCTGCACTCTGCTCTCTCTATCCAGCATTCTATTGCTGGTCCACAGTTAACACACACACTTTTCCCACAACAACCTTTTTGTTTTGGAACCCAGTTCCAACAGACCTCTTTATCACATTAAGTCTGTGAACGCTTAAAGTTCCCTCTCTGGGAAACTCATGATATTTGATTAATTCCGCAATACCCATCATACACTTTTCCCCATACACCCTTCTCATTTGGCAATATACAGGCATATCATATCGATCAATTTTACTCTGGGATTTCCCCATGACTTCTGTTCTCTCTCTCTCTTGGCAAATTTCGACGCGTCTATATAACTCCGGACGTCTCCAGAGAGACCAATTTTACCCTGTATTGGGCAGGACGAGACTCTCTCGAATTTTATAAACCAATTTTCCCCTGTATTGGACAGGACGAGATCTTGGCCGTTCAGCCCTTTTCTCGAATTTTACTGCCTCAGCAGCTCTTGCCACAGAGAACAAAAATCACAGATCTTTCCCTACCGGTATTCTATCCTTTTCAAAATTCACAAATTTATTAAATAAACTGATTTGTCTCTTACCAGACCAAACTCCATGCCACTTCTGTTCTTTTCTGGTTCCAGTGGTGTGTCCCCTAGACCCCTGCGGTCGGCCCCTCTCTCTCAACCTTTGCGAGGTAGGGCTGAACCTGTTTGATCCAGGATGGCCAGTCACCGTCCGCTCCGGGTCCAGAAGACACAACCAAGGAACCCTGCTCGCAGCGCCAAATTGTGGTGGCAAAATCTTTTACTGGTTCTGAATAAGAGACAAATATCCCAATCGTGAATTTTAAAAGGTTTATTTCTTTGCAAAGAAAGGACACAGTCATACAGACATCCGAAGCTGCCCTGCAGAGTGTGACAAAGAAGGACAGGCAGCTTCAACATTTATATCTTCCCTGACCTTGAAGGTCAACACAGACTCTCCCTCCCTCGGTAGGAAAGTTAGCCTTGCACAAATACTTTCAAGTCTTCCCATACCTTAAACACAATTGCCCAAATACTTTCAAGTCTTCCCATACCCCAAAAGGTCAGCTGCTACTCACTAATATCTTAGGATATAAAGAGTAAAATATAATCATGAAATAAAAACATATGAAATGGTAGAATTTCCATCACAACACCTTACTTGACCCATTCACACAAAAGAACAACTATAACTGTAAGGTTTGAAAAATCATTCTAATTCAGTGAGAACAGCAAGTCATAAGGAAAAGATCTCATGAGGAACGATTTTTTCCAGCTGATGAACGCTAAAAACATAGACAGCCAATCAGAATCCACCTGACTTTTATAACAAGCTAATAATAAACAATGTTATCACACGTTGGAGTGGATGCTAACATAGTTATCGTTCTTGGTGTGAATGGGCCTTTAGATTTTATGGCCATGTTTAAGCTTCCTGCTGGGTGGTCGGTCTGCCTATGAACGCCACAGAGTGTGATGATGTGTTAAATATGTTGGTAAGTCATCTGGAACTTGTGTAGTTCAGGATCAGAAATTACATCCAGTCCTGTGGGTAAAAAAAATAAACGGACCCTCACTTCGGAATAAATTAAATAACTGTGAAAATAGGATTTTCTATCCTATTTTCACAGTTATTTAATTTATTCCGAAGTGAGGGTCCGTTTATTTTAGAATAAAAATATCCTACAAAACCAGAACGCAGTGCACACACACACACACAAAAACAGATGTTGTTTTGCCTAGGGAGATCCATGTGGTAAAGACATCGGTCTGTCCTGGTCTGACAGGAAGGCCATAGTTAAGTTCGGTCTTTTTTCTCAAACATTAAAGGAAAAAGGACCTTGTGGGGGAATAATACAAAGCTTTTGAAAAAAACAAAAAAAACAAGTAGTAATTCTCTTGAGAGGGAATCCAAGCAGGACAGAACAGGCCAGGAATCTCTAATGGCCCACTAAACGGTGACCACAGGCCTGACCTACAGACGCTCCGCTTAAACAAGCCGTTTGATATGCAAAACAGGCAAGATGGTTCTGTGAAGTTCAAGGGATTCAATTTCTTCACCGTATCTCAGCGAAAGCCTATGAATTCAGTGTTTGGATCATTCTTTGGGCTATTTTAGACACGCATCTAATGGAAATTCCTTGCAGACCTGACGCAGCGGGCGAGTGTTAATTGAGCATCAGTATGAAGGCTGATGGGAGGAATGTGTTTGTTTGGACAGTTGATTACACACACACACACACTGAACATTCGGCGATTATAACAGCAGGTGGTCTAAACCTGTAAATAAGCTAAGCCTTAAAAAAAAATCCTTTAACAGTTCATGGTTAATAGTTACACTACTTTAACCATCGAGTGAGACATCAGTTCAAATCCCTGGCAAGGGTCTGAGACATAAGAACCATTACGTTACTAATAAGAGCTTCCATTCAATGAAATCATTCCTCTGGGAGCTGCTAATGTGATCAAGTCAGCACAAGAGAGGTACAACTGGGTCAGTGTTTCTCGCCCGGTCCACAGGACGTCCCACTGGGCATCCAGGCAGTTTTTTTCCACCTCAATCTGTTAGAATCAATACTGATTTCTAATGAAGCACTCATAGAAGGACCAAAACTTATGAGAAAGATAAGCATGCTTATCAGCAAAACATTACAGTGTTTTATGCAAAATGAGCTATTAGAAATGTTACTTTGACTTCACGAATAACATGAAATTAAAGCTAACGGGTTTAACAACCCCCATTTCTGATACATATATTACATATACATTCTAATATACATAGGATATTCATAGACAGAGATAGAGAAGGACAGATATTACTTTATTAACTGTGAATTGATTGGATTGTGAAAAAGGATGTTACGTGGAGGAAAAAGGTTGGAGGGATGTTTTGACTTTTTGAGATTATAAAGGCTAGTGATGGACTGAAATTTCAGCAACCAAAAACATACCAGCCAAAACGGTAGAAAATAATTAATTTTCTGTTTCAGCCAAAATAGTTTGAAATCATAAAACAAAACATAGCGCTTTTCTGATGAACTGTTTTGACTGTCAGAGTCTGGTGCAAACAATATGAACAAGCTAAAACAAGTTGTTTACTTCTTTATAATTCAATGCCATGTTAACGGTTCGGTTGCGGTTAACCACGACTATATTCATGGCGAGAAAAAAAGTGAAAAATAAAGGTAAATAAATAACACACCAAAACAAAAAGATAAGTAAAAAATTAACGTTTAAGAGGATTTTTTCATCTTTGATAAAAATGTAATTTTTAATAGAAATTCTATGACTAAACCTGGTCACACACTTAATTAAAAACCTTTTCATAAGAATCAACCGAAAAGTAATGAGTCGTAACTGAGTTTAGACATCATAGAAAGTACTGAAGACTGAGGGGCATAAGCTACAACAAGTACGTAAACATACCGGCAATGTAGATGCAATTCACCATGACCAAAAATGATGCTAGAACAGAAACATGTCAAAATTGTTTGGCTGAAATATTGAGAGGCGACTCGTTGCTAAAGAACTTCACCATGACTACGGATTATCACCTGTGAACATGACACTTAAACAATGAACAGCATCCTGAGGTCAATTACCCAAATTTCAATTCTTGCTAAATTAAAACTTTAATTTGTATTGCTACAGATTGAATAAAGGCAAAACCTTTTTTTTATTCCCAAAGCAGGTTGGTTTTGATTTCATGTTGACTAAGAAACAAGGATTAGCAAAAGTCCACATATTTTGAGTTAAACACGACACACTGAATCTCAGCTCCTTACAACGCATGACTAACCAATAACTTTTGAGCTGTGGGAAGTGTTGACTTCTGAATCGGCAGGCATTATAAGAGACATGTATTCCTCAGGTGCAGTTCCCCTAAAAAAAAGATTTTTAAATCTGAAATTAAGTACATTTCACATACGGTACTTCACGCAACACGGTTAATTAACAAGCTGTGTTTTTGAGGGAAATGCTCAATAAATAAAGCATGAAAGAACTATTACAATAAGATTATTCCAACTGCAATGAAACTTTCGAGATCCTTATGTAAAACGAGGGTTTGCCATAATCCATACACTCCAGCCTGAAGCACTACCCTAAATGCTGTGGATGTTTGGGGGGCGTTGGGTTGACTGGAATGTGCTGTTGCCTGCTAGAATCAATTCAAAGCAGCTCATGGGAAAAAGCTATGGATGCCATAGACTCAGCAGAGACTCTATTCTGAACAACAGAGAAGGAAATCCTCTTCCCAATAATGGCACATTCTGAAGATGCACTGCACTTTTTTTAATAGCTCTGACCTTTGATAAAGACTTCTTAATAACTCTATATATGTGTAGTTGGTAAAAAAATTATATTGATGAGTTGACATGTCCTGTGGTGTGATATTGCTATACAAGTAAAGCTATTCTACACAGCATTTCTTAGAATAGCGTAGTAGTACAAGTTGTTTTAATAAATCAACTTTATAGCAGTTCAATAGATTAAATCAATCTGATGACATTTGACAGAAGTTCTCGGTTGTGGGAGAGGGACGAATCACCACTTAATTAAAGTGGAGGACAATATTAGCTTGTCAAACATATCTAATAAATCTCACTATAAAAAAATTATATTAATTTTTACTTTTTTTAAATTAGTCGTGGCAAACCATAGTGTGTGCTGTATTCATGGAATGACACTGCTATTAGGCACAGCTATTAGGATACATAATTCACAAAACAACATGCATAAAAGTTATGACTCATCTTATGACAAATGCAACATAATTTCCATCAAGAAATAAACTTCTCAAAGCAAACTGCGACTATATAACAGATACACTAAAAGGATACATTATTGTATTAACATATATGACATTATATTTAGATGAATAAAAAGTTTTAAATTCTCCCAAGTGTGCTTATGACTCTTTCCCGAAACAACTGGGAAGAATAAGAATAAGCGACATCGATCGTTAAGACATTAACTTAAATTACATTTTACCTTGCGCTCCTCGGAGAACTTCCTAGGGTGTATCCGAATGAAAATGAGAATGAATTGAATGCGTTGATCTTGAGTATGAAAATAATGTCAGTGTCCGGACTCCCCGGCAGCAGAGTGATGCTGGAGACTCACAGTCCTTCCCAGACGAAACCGAGCGCGGCGTGAAGCAGGAAACTGTATTCGGCCACGCCTTTCTTCAGTAAATTAGCGTATCTTTCAAAATAAAAGTCTTCCACGCAATCTGATTTTTTTTTTTTTTTTTTTTTTACTAAAAACGTGAAGCAGGGATATGAGGTGGTGGAAGAAGAGGAAATAAACGGAGGGGTGTTTAGAAACTTGAAATATAATGTTAACGTATGTAGCAGTAGTTTAATAGTCAAACAAACTAACAAAAAAAAAAAGATTTAGAAGACGTTTAGCTACACTTAACTAAAAGCAAATATTCTCTTTCATTAGTACACTTGCCTGATGTGTGGTTATACAAACTACACATTCAAGCTCTGTCTGTGAACCTCAAGTGATGTTGTCTTGCAACCAAAATGAATATATTCCCCCAACACATTTACCTTTAAAAACACGCATTTCCTTCCTTTGTTTGTCGTGACCTGTTATCTTTGTAAAACTAGGCATGTAAAACACACATAGACTTACTGAAAACAGCGTTAAAGTGTAATCAGTGTGACATGTTTGAAGTTTGGCTAAGCTAAATATTTGTAAGCACTCTTGCAAGCATGATTTTCCTCAAAATCCACATGTGTATGTTCATCGAAAGTGTTACAAGCAAACTCAATCACCACCAGATACAAAAGAGCATGTCAGGCAGCTGTAAATACACAAACACCGACAAATCTGGCCAGATATTCAGGTCAATCAACGAATTAAGAAATAAAACTGTTTCCAACATTGATAATAATTAGAAGTGTTTCTTGAATACTAAATCAGTATATTAAGTTTATTTCTTAAGAATCATGTGACACTGAAGTGAGGAGTAATTATGATAAACATTCAGCTTTACCAGCACAGGAATTACATTTTTAAATATATTCACATAGAAAAACAGTTCTGTTGTGTTGTAATAATTGTTCCCAATATTACAGCTTTACTGTGTTTTTGATCAAATAAATGCAACCTTGATGAGCAAAAGAGACTTTCAATAACAATGAAAAATCTTACTGGATTCAAACTTTTGAATGATAGTTTTACATTTTTTAATAAGGTAATTTAATGGTATATCCAGAGTTGCGTATTTTTATAAAGCCTGTTCTAAACACCTTTCCCCCAAGAATTATCTATTTTATATTATAATATTTTAGATATTATAATCTGTATTTTACATTACATTACACTGTATTAAGTTACTCCGCGGGAGGAGGCGTGTCTCTTTCTTCTCCTAAAGCGCGTTCTCGGGACGGCCACGGGGGGCGCGCGTCAGAAAAGAGGCGGCGCGTCGTGTGATACGCATCTCTCATTTGTGTGTTGTATGTGTGGAGGGGAAGCGCAACACACGTTGTGTTATTCGCACTTCTAAACTGAGCTAGAACCAACTTTATTTCCCCCTTCTTTCGCTTTTCTCGAGCGGAGGAGGACGTTCCGGAGCTTTTGTTTCAGGAGTAAGAAGGCAAATCCTCGGCTGTGGGGGAATAATGTCGGCGTCGGCGGCGAAAGTGAGCCGAAAGGAGCAGAACTCGAATCACGACGGAGCGGACGAGACCTCGGGTAAAGTAATGGCGGCCTCCTGCGCACCGCCATTTTCAGTAACTTACACCTCTTGCGTTTAAAGCACGAATATCAATTGTTACCATTCGCTTAGCGTTAATTTAAATCTTTAAGCGAAGCCCAAGTTTGTGAGAATTTACCCAGCAGAAGTTAATATTTGCGGGGTAATTTCTGCAAAATGAGACCGCGCGCACCGGAGGCCATGATGTTTCCTCGCGCGGCGGCTTTATTGTGCCACGCGCGACGAACACTGCGCTCGCGCGTCTTTAGGTTTTCAAAACGTACGTTTCCTTATTGTTTCCACTTATGTGCTCGAGCGTATGGTTTTAACCCTATTGTGACTGGTGCATAATTTGCGCGCTGTATTGAGCCCGTGTTGCGCGCTAACAGGCTAACTGGGTATTGTTGTCTCCCCCGCCATCACGAGCCAATCCCGCATGTGTCTCAACCACGCTGCATCACGCAGCACCGCACGCGTGTTTTACTGACGCTCAAGTGGGTCGAAACGACTTTGTGATGGGATATAACTTTTAATACACCTATGTAATGTGTAATTCATTTAGGGAACGTTAAATGTGGCCCAGCGCGTGGCCTCCTCCGTTTAAACCTCGCGGCCTCGCGCAGCTGCTGCTGAAACTACCGGATTGAGCTGGTCGTCCGGTGTTACACCTCTTTCACTTTAACCTTTGTGCTTTTGAACATGATCAGACTAGATTAATATGTTGCTGATGCTTGTTTTATCAGAATGTACGCGATTAATTGGGTTTATATTGTTCTTTTTATGTGTGATTCGGGTGTTTGTCACTTATAAAGTCATGCTTGTTTTATACTTTTATATATACGTTGTGCATTTATGTCCTACTACGCTTTACGCATGAACGTGGTTAATAAACTTAATTCATTGCATTTCAGAAAAAGAACAACAGGAGGCAATCGAACACATTGATGAAGTACAGAATGAGATCGACAGGTAAGTTTGCAAGGGCCTCACAAGTATTGTATGTAAGTGCACATTTTGTGCATTTGTTTCATGCTGCTTTTGTTGCTTTCTGCAGATTGAATGAGCAGGCGAGTGAGGAAATTTTAAAAGTAGAGCAGAAGTACAATAAGCTACGTCAGCCATTCTTCCAGAAGAGATCAGAACTCATAGCCAAAATTCCTAACTTCTGGGTCACAACATTTGTCAACCATCCACAAGGTAAGGTATTGTGACCATTACGCTTTTGCTAGTTTGTTTGTATAATCCTAATATGTTGTTTTTGATTTGACTAATAGTCTCAGCCTTGCTCGGTGAGGAGGATGAAGAAGCGCTTCATTACCTGACCAGAGTGGAGGTCACAGAGTTTGAGGACATCAAATCAGGTTACAGAATAGATTTTGTAAGTAAATCCCTTTGTTTAGTTGACTTTAACAGTAATGCACAACTGAATTGTCTGACAAACAATCATATTCTTTCCAGTACTTTGATGAAAATCCATACTTTGAAAATAAAGTCCTCTCAAAAGAGTTCCACTTGAATGAGAGCGGTGACCCATCTTCAAAATCCACTGAAATCAAATGGAAGGGTGGAAAGGTGGGTAAACTTTATTTTATTAAACTATTTATTTTTGAGTTTGTCTGTTTTGGACTAGTACAGTTCCTTTTTTGAGTGTATATTAACCGATTGTTTGCAATGCAGGACCTGACGAAGCGTACTGGACAGACACCGAACAAGGCAGGGAAGAAACGGCAACATGAAGAACCAGAGAGTTTTTTTACCTGGTTTACCGATCACTCTGACGCGGGGGCTGATGAACTTGGGGAGGTCATTAAAGATGACATCTGGCCCAACCCCCTGCAGTACTACCTGGTACGAAATATTAATATCGCTAAACACTGAAAAACGTTTGCTTTGGGTCAGAACTTCTATTTAACTTTCTCTCTCTCTCTGCTCAGGTCCCTGATATGGATGATGAAGAGGGAGAAGGTGAAGATGATGATGACGAGGAAGAGGAGGAGGGTTTGGAGGACATTGATGAAGAGGGGGATGAGGATGAAGGAGAGGAAGACGAAGAGGACGATGGAGAAGACGGTGAGGTGAGAGACGTGAAGGCTAATTACACTTAATGCATTCTGGTAGTGTGGTTTAAGACTGATTTAAAGTTTATCTGTAAAGTAGTTGTATAAAATGCAGAAACTGCCAAAGTCATAAATATTAATTTATTTTTTACACCTTTTTCAGGATGATGGGGAGGATGATTAAAGGCTGATAAGGACATATTCCGTCACTTGTACCTGTTCTTTCCCTTTTTGAAGTCATCTTCCAATCATGGGAGCAAAAAAAAGCTTTGTTTTTATTTTATTTTTTTCCTGTGCTCCATGTTCTGTTCTACTGAAGCCTCTCCTGTCCTGACCGTGTCTAAACCCAGTTAATTCCCTGGACATACAATACCTGCATTGGAAAACTAGTGGAATCTCGTTGCTGAAGCCTCTTGCGTCATCTTTAATTACAACCATCTCCAAAGACAAATACAAAATATTAACAATCTGCACGTCATCCTCTGTAGACTAAACTGAAGTAAATAGCAGTTTATATATTACGTATATAATTTTTTTTCTTCTGTGAATGGTTGTGAGTTGAAGTAATAAGCCATGGTGCAGTGATCTAATCATAGCGTACATACCTAGCCACTTTTTGTTTTCTTTTTGTATATTTTCTTTAATGCAGAGGTGGGCCCCAAAGAGTTGACACTGTTTTTCCTATGTGATTATATTGGACAAAAGGAAAGCACCAGCTAGCTCCTGTCACCTCTTGTAAATGATTCGGGGTCAATATCAGGGTATGGCAGTTATTATTGTTGACAGTTCAATGGGGTCGGGTGGGGCAAGCGGGCATTTGACACATCAACATTTGGGTTTATGTTGATTGACTTTTCATTGTAATGTTTTACAGACACCCATGAGGTTTGAAACATTTTTAATAAAAACAAAACACAAAAAAACATCCTCTTGTAATTTTGAGCTTGGCTAATTAAAGGATTATTTAAATGAGAAAATAAAGCCTGTAGAATCTTAAAGAACTCCACAATTTGTCTTTTCTCCGCCGGTTTTCTTTATTGGAGATATACAAATGAACTCATTTGATTATGGTGTGTTTTTAATGTTTTAATAAGTCTTGAAAGTGCTTTTCTTTTATATGTAAAAGTTTTTCTAGAGAATTTAGCATAGTTTTGAGTGGTTTGTCACCAAGGGGCCATAACTGAAGAATTAATGTTGATGCAAGTAATGTTATTTTAGACCGATCGTACAGCAAAGTCCATTTTAATTATTTTACACATGATGCATCTATAGTGTTACATTTTAGTTGCTTATAACTCAAGCTGCTTTGGGCCTAAAACTCAAGATTTGACATTAAGCCATCTTGGTTTATTAGACAAATTTATCATAGAGCTTGCTATATTAAATCACTGTTGTCTTGTTTTCATGAGCGGTACTTGAAAGCAAATCTATCGCTATTTATTACATTTATCCAATTTTTTGTGTGGTAAGCTTAAAATTTTCAAGTTGCTAAGTATAATTCTTGTTTCTGTGTTCTTGTCCACCTCAGTTTCCTGATACTTTGATTTAAGAATCATATATTAACACCACACAATGCATAGGACATCATCACCCATTTAGCAGAAAAGAAGGTTTTGATCGGTTTTTGTGACGTACATCCAGTTACAGTAATAGAGTACATTTTTAATTATTAACTACACAAGTATAATTCTATAACTGATATTTTATGATTCAAGCATCATGTTATCATCCACCTCAAACGAGAACTATAGATTAGTAATCTTTACATAGTCTACTTCTGAATTAAATGTTATTTTGTGTGTCAATGAAAGTATGAAATAATTCATTTATATAATGTTTCCAGCTGTTATGAACATCCTAAATGTAAAAAATGTTCATGGTGTTTTACAATTTTGTAACTTTGCAAAGTGCATTAAATTTTTTAGAGTATAAAAAAGAACCATGAAAGTAATCCAAAATGTGAACATCAACTTTAAGTTTAAGCACCATGTATCACAATTCGGTGTCTGGTCCACCCTCATGTATTGATGTTTTCTTATATATATATAAATCATAGTTTAGTAATATCAACAAAAATGTGTTTGTTGTCAATGAACCGATAAAGATGTGTTAAGCATGTCTCCTTTAAAAACAAGATCTAGTTCTACCATTGCACATCAATACCATATAACATACATATGTGAAAATGTTCTGTGATCAGTAATGTAATATCACATAAGATATTATTACTTGATTAATGCAAAAAGAAAAAAAATAAGTATTCAAAAATGTTAGAGGTCTGAAGCTTTTGTTAATAACAGGGTTTGTGCCAGTCAATTATTTTCAATATATATTTTAAACAATAGAATTTATTCGAAATGAACAAAACAGTCATCGACACATTCATATGTCCTTTTTATGACGAAACAAAAACACTTTATCTACTAGGTTTCTTTCTTGAAAATGTTCAAAGCCCCAAAGGAACCGAATTGTATCGATACAAAGGGCCTTTCATTATGTGAAAGTGGGTTGACCAATCAGAAGCGAACACCAGTGACGTTCGACGCATCGCCGATCATTGATTGGCTCGCGGTATCTATGGCAGCGCAGTCACGGATGTCACATCCAGCCAGGATCATCATGGAGGAACGAGCTTTGCTCAACAGTGACCAAACACAACAAAATATCGTTGTTCCCCCCCATCATTTTTGATTCGTCGAACATAACACAGTCCTATAGGATGAAAAACCGTTTGGTTTATAAGAAATAACCGCTAACTCCCAGCGTTTTGAAGCATTTTGCATTCTGGTAAAGTTTGAACATGTTTACGGATGAAACGCTCGACTTAATTGGTGTTGAATCGACTTGGAGAAAATCACATCAGCAAACACAAGAGTCGGTAAGTTGATTCCTATATGATGTTATTGCTTGTACTGGATTCCTACATGCTGTTATCATGTACTGTATAGGATTCCTATATGATGTCATCATGTACCGGTATATGATTCCTAAATGATGTCATCATGTACTGTATAGGATTCCTATATGATGTTGTTATCTATATTCTCCCATTGGTTGTCCCTGTGTTACAGACAAAGAGTTAACTTGAGAGACAATCTTTCTCCCTCAGCTGAGTACTTGTTCATTGAACCATCATTAAAAAGAGGACTGGAATGAGGCACGCTGGGAAACAAAACACTGACATATCGTGTTTATGTTGTTTCCGCACAGAGAAGCTGTCAAACTGCTCCTCTCCGCACAGCAGAGGCTGAAACACAAGTCAAAGATGTGCTGGAAAGCAGCACCCAGACACAAGAGCACACCGGACAAACTCTCTCCCTGGATCGAGACACCTCCGACTTTCCCGGTTTGCTGGATTTCTTGCGTCGAGTTGAAGATGTGGTTATCAGAGAGCTGGTGAAAAACTCCAAGAGTCACGCATTTGATGGGTTTGAGGTGAACTGGGAGGATCACAATGAGTCGGTGAGAGCCTTGGATGCAGAATAGTGTTCTTGATGGAAATTATGGAAGCTTTTTTCCACCACAGAATCAAAAAGAGAAAGGCAATTTTTTATCTTACAATTCAGACGTTTTTCCTCTCTCGCAATTCCGGGTTTATATATCTCAGAAATCTGATTTGTGAGATATAAACTTTCAATTGTGAGTCATAACGTCCAAACTGTGAGATATAAACTCACAATCACTAGTTATGATTTGCCAGTTATAAAGTGTGAATAGCAAGATATAAATGCAATTGTGAGGAAAAAGTTGCAGTTGGCGGTTATAATGTCCAGATTCCAATATATAAATGCAATTCTGAGGGTGGAAAAGTCAGAATTGGGAGGAAAAAGTTGCAATTGCCAGTTGTAAAGTCCAACTTGCAATAAACTCGCAGTTCTGAGGGGAAAAAGTCACAATTTCCTTTTGTTAAACTGTATCTTGTGTATAACTCACAAATAATTCTGACTTTTTCTGGCAATTCCAAGTTTTTTGGAGAAAAAATTCTGAATTGTGAAATATGAACACAATTGTGAGTCCAAGTTGTAAGGAAAAAGTCTGAATTGTGAGAAAGTTACGCAATTACGAGTTATAAAATCTAAATTGTATGATATAAACACGCAATTGCAAGAAAAAAAAAGTATCAATTATTTTTTTCTCGCTATTCTAAATTTTTATCTTATTTGTGTGAAAAAAGTCTGTATTACGGGTTATAAACTCTGAACTTCGAGAAAGAACTGGCTCTTTCCTATTGCTCAAACAGTAGAGCGTGGCACCTGCAACGCCAAAGTCATAGGTTTGATCCCCAGGGAAAGCAAGAACTTGATTAGAATGTCAATATGTATCTTGAATGCAATGTAAGTCGCTTTGGATAAAAGCGTCTGCCAAATGCAGATGCTTTTATGTGAAAAGTGAAATGATTTGTTGCACAGGTGTCCTGCATGTACCGTCTTCAGCATGCTGATGCTCAGGAACGGGGTCTGCAAGTCACCAGTGTGTCCTGGAACTGCACTGGCTCGGTCATAGCCTGTGGATTCGGCCGGTAACAGTCCTTTCCCCATACAAACACACAAAAGCACCTTCAGTGTTAATCAAAGCAGGTTTAATGATGTCTTTCCGGGTTTAGTGTGGAGGATGGTGATTGGAGCAATGAGAAGGCTTACGTATGCACGTGGAACCTGGACCGGCAGAACCTGAACCCGATGAGGCCAGATGTGGTCATTGATGTGGCCACTCCCATCATGTGTTTGTGCTTCCATCCTGTGAGGCCGTCTGTATTTGCTGGTATTTATATTAAAAAAAAGTATTTTAAGATTTTTCTCTCTCTTAAATAATGAATTGCACATGCACATTAAATTTCACCTCAAAATGGAAAATATAAAAACATAAAATGTCAAGAATTTTACATAAAGGCATTGAAGCTTAAATCGAAGGACATTTTTGTCATGTCTGGGACAGTTTTCCCCCCCTTCTAAGTTAGCAATATTAGAGGCAGTATAAAAAACTAGCACTATTAATTATAATATATAGATATACACTATTGTTCAAAGGTTTTGGTTTTGTTCTTCAAAAATATGAAGCATTGAATCAATCAACGGTTTCCTAAGCAGGAAATCTGCATATTAGAATGATTTCTGAAGGATCATGTGAGAATGAAGACTGGAGTAAATTCAGCTTTGACATCACAGGAATAAATTACATTTAAAAAAATATAAAGATAGAAATAGTTGCTTAAAATTATATAAAATATTTCACAATATTGCTGTTTTTTCTTGTATTTTTGTTAAAGTAAATGCAGCCTTGGTGAGCATAAGAGACTTCTTAAAAAAATTATTAAAAAATCTTACTGATTTCAAGCTTTTGAACGGCACTGTATGTTTTTATTAAATGTAAGTAGAATATTTATTTGTTTTTATTAAATGTAAGTAGAATATTTACGGAAAATTAAATTGTTATAAAAATAATGAAACAATGGCAAAAATCTAAATAGGAAATATAATTAATGTTTCAATGCCAAATATAAGTCTTAAGCATCTTAAAAAAGGGCAATAAGAGCCAAACATTTATCAATACAGATGTCTGGAAATCAGCCGTCTTAAAAAATGAAACGCTATTCTCAGAGTATTTTCAGTGTGTTAAAATGAACACAAATAAAAATACCAATATTAGTTACAAATACCTTTTTATTGCTCATTTCATCATTGGTCTTTATTGTGACATTAGGGGGCCTGTACAGTGGTGAGGTGGTGGTCTGGGACACCAGCCGCTCACAGGACCTGATTTTGGCTGAGACAGGAATGTCTGCAGATACACACCGTGAACCAGTTTATCAGGTATATAAACATTTATGATTGAGGCGTGATGAACAAGCATTCAATGATATACGTAAACAGGTAAACTGGGTCCCGGGAGCTCGCCGAGGGGAGTTTGTTGTTCTGAGCGCCGGTTCAGGAGGAAGAGTCCTGCTGTGGAGCATTGATGGAACCGAAGCCAAACTCACCTTGAGTTCTGGATATGCCCTTGTCCCGCAGCAAATGCCTCAGAGTGGAGCAGCAAGCAAGGTTGGTGTCATAACATGGCATATTTTTGTGCACTACAACCTAATAATACAATACTTTTGCTTCTCTCCCTGAAGACCCGAGGCAGCACCACTATAGGAGTAACCGCTGTTGCGCTTTCCCCGTGGGACCTGGACACATTCTTGGTTGGCTCGGAAGGAGGCCTTGTGCTCAAATGTTCCTTCAGCAGTGAGAGAGTGGCAGCAGTGCCCCCTGATGGCGAGAGCGTGACTCTGCGCGCCCCAATGCAATTCTCCTTCTCACCACAAGGTGGCCCTGTACACTCAGTCCACTTCTCACCCTTCCACAGGTGAGCGTTGTGCTATTTTCCTGTATTGTATTTTCCTGCATATAACCCGCAGACGCAGATATTCCGCACCCTCATATAGCCTGCGGTTTTGTGTAAAAAAATAATTGTTTTATTTAAAAAAAATAACCCTTGTACCCGCACCCATAGATTGATGAACTTTTTTGTGTACGTTCACATTTCGATTTTCGAATGTTGCTTGCATGACGTCAGTTATCCATAACTGTTCAGGCTCGGTACACAGTGCTTGTGCGCAAAATTTAAACAATAAGAAAACAAACACAAGTCAGAAGAAAAAGAAAGAGCAGTCTCTCCCGCTGTGCAGCAGCACGTCCCTTAAGAAGCGATTCTACAGCTGTTGATCATCGGATGAGATGAGAAGAGCCCGCCCTCATGGCAGCACAGCCAATCACGTCTTCTTGCATGATTGACAGGTCAGACAGCCTATCAGCGGCAGCTGTCAGAGTGATAGTAGGGCCAGAGACAACAACCCTCACAAGAAAGAAAAACAGCAAGAAAATACCGGAAAAAAAACAACCCTTACGTCCTTAAGGACGTAACAAATATATTGAAATATTATTACGTGTAATAAATTTGTGATATAGCCCACACCCCCCCCTGCGGGGTTTGTAAAATCTGGTATAACCCGCACGTTATATGCGGAAAATACGGTACTGTTTTTCTTTGTGTAATATCTTCTTTAAAGCTAGTTCAGTAATCTCCTGGTGTTTCTGACTTTAGGAACCTGTTTGTAAGCGTCGGGACAGACGGTTTAGCTCATCTGCACAGTGTACTCCAGTCCCGCCCCCTCCTGTCTCTACGGGTGTCCGATTCGTATGCGTTTTGGGTGAGGTGGTCACCTACACGTCCTCTAGTCTTTGCTGCAGTCACAGGACAAGGTGAGGTGTTTGTAATTCTTCCATATACTTTGACTACTGGTCAAAATGTTTTTTTTTTTCTTCATATTTTTGAAACATCTCAGTCTTACTATGTTTATTTGATTCAAATATTTCCAAACATTTTACCAGTACTGTAACTGAAAACATGGTCTGTTATTTTTATGTATAGTACACGTTTAATCATTTCAAGTTTGATTTTAACTGGCAGGTTTGGTGCAAATGTTTGATTTGGGTAGAGGGTCTTTAAGGCCAACCGCCACAATTGACCAGAACACTGGAGGTCAACCAGCTTATTGCCTGGAGTTCAACCCTAAACACACAAATTTGATGGCGGTGGGCAATGCAGATGGCAGTGTCAACATCTGGCAGCTCAACGCAGAGTTAACAGAACAAGGTGCAAAGGAGACGGCAATTCTGGAACAGCTGGCCAATGAGGTGACAGACTGAAACCGTTCAGGAATTTCTTAAAACGCATGTATTGTAACTTGTATCCAAATAAAAACACACAACAACACTTTCCAGTTATAACCAGTAGCGTTTATTGAAGCACACTGCAGTTTTGTGGGTGATGTTACAGCATATCCTCTCTATAGGTTTGTTAAACAAAGCAAAGCACTTAACAGCTAAAACAACCACAATCAAATGCAGACAGATCTATTGTCAGTGAAGCATGAGGAAGTGTGGGATAAATACGCAGGGTTAAGAGTGATAGCAAGATACAGATTTTGCTATACTGGATGCTATAGAGAATTTTCATTTCAAATCCATGCAGTTTGGCCTTGTGTTATTGTGTGGGGGGAAACGCATCCCGATTGGTCACTGGCAGGCAGGGGGCAGGGAATCAGTTCACGAACAGCGAGCGGGTGAATTCCACAAAGTCGAAAGCTGACGGGATCTCACGACCCTTGCTGTCCAGGTACGGCTTCATATGGGAAATGCAGTAGTCTGCCTGTTCCTTCGTCAGGTTCTGTAAACACAGAAGGTCATTAAGGTCAAACATCAGGCTGAGGCCAAAACTGTGGCACTAGTTGCAAGTCACGTTATTTGTACCTGGTAGAGTTCTTCCTTGGTGACGTAAGGTTTGTTCTCGGCGCTGAGAGCACGGAAAGCGCTCTCGATCTCCTCGCTTGACTTCACATTCTCCGTTTCTCGGCTGATCATGAAGGCCATGTACTCCTGCAAGGACACGTTTCCGTCCCTAAATAAAACAAAATTGATGTTAAGTAATCCACAGAAAGAACACAATATTTAGCACATTCAATAGAAGAGGTGTCTCACCTGTTTGGATCCACTATGTCCAGGATGGACTCAAACTCGGGGTCTGGTTCTCCTTCTTCAACCATGGGCAGGTCGTAGCCCAGAGACCGCAGGCAAGACTTGAACTCCTGATGGTTTAGACGTCCAGATTTTTCTTTGTCGAAGTGCCTGAGAAACAAAAAGGCTTGCATTACATCTAAGAGCACTTAAGTTTAGCACTGTAATGTTTGTATTAAGGTGGAAAACTCACTTGAACATCATGCTGAACTCCTTCAGGGCTTCCTCTGTTACTCCCGTAGTGTTTCTAGAACAGAAGAGTGAAAACAAGTCAGTCAAGGTAAACTGCTCCAATCGCAATTTTCAGCAAGTCATGGATTCAGAACTAATTTGGCTCATTTCACTAAGATCTTAATGTCTCGTTGTAGACTCGTTTCTGAGGCCTCACCTGGCTTGGATCTGTTGTTCCAGGTTGTGTTGCATCCTCATGCCCAGCTGGTCAAGTTGGTCCCACTGTTGGGCCAGACCTACGGTGCTGTGTTCTGTGTATTTGTTGTCCAGGATCAGCGCCTCCTCCATGGCTGCTCCCAGGTCCTCGATCTTTTTCAGTTGACTGCGCATGGCACGGATCTCCTGGTGCTTGCGCTGCAGAGAAACAACATTGAGAACAGAGAAGCTTAAAGTTCAGGCTGTTTATCTGTTACAGTCTTAGGCAAGGGTTTTAAATGTCCTCTCTCCTGCAAGCTAAAACATTTAATGTTCACACATTTTATGAAATTTTCACATAATTTACTACACTAATACTACGCTTCACCAATTACCCATTCACTGGTGTCAAACTCACCTTAGTAGCTTCTAGCTGCGACTCTAGAGTTCCGGATTCTTCCACCATGCAGGACCTGCCCACACATAAAGCGATGAAACCAGCAACAGGAGTGCGAAAACACTATGCATCCACCCAAAAAACATCTCACTCGCTCCACATGCCAATCTAACCCTTACAAGACCGGCTCCATCCACAGTGGCCCTCACTAGACTAGGTCAGTTCTTAGTTCAGCTAGCATTAAATATGTATAATAATCTCCAGAGAGCTAAAAAGGATCTATTTGACTAGGAGTCATATTATATTGTTTAAATGGGTTTGTACAACCTCTTTGTCATTACTTCTAAAGTTGTAACCTACATCTTCCTGAATTTCTTATACATGACAATAGGACTTACCAATCGTTTTGTAGTAGATATGGCGTAGAAACTATAAGAATGCAACTACAATAACCAAAGTCATGCTAACAAAGCCAACTTATATCCATGGTAATCCAGACCATGCTTGATTAGGGCTGCTGTCAACAGGGTTAGAAACTGCTATATTTGTACCACTGCTTAGCTTTAGTTTAAAGTACAGATCTTGCAAAATGTTCAAAAATCAAAGATTCGGTTACTCGACTAGCCATATTATAAATGTAAGAGTCCAAAAATGTTAATGCACAGCTGTTCAAATTCAGATCAGGACATTGAAAATGTCTAAAGTAGTTTTCCAATCATGGAAATCACATCGCAGTTTCCACCCTGAATCTGGTGCATGAACATTTTCCTCAAAATGAAGAAAAATCATAAGTGAAATGTGGAAAAAAAGAAACACAAAAAGGTTAAAGGATGAGATGAAGTATTCACACTCCTCAACACTGGTGCTGAATGTAGCCAGGCTTGTTGGATTAAGAAGCTGGAAGGGTTCATCTCAAAAAAAGCCTCGCATCGCAGTGAATGTTAGTAAAAGGGATTGAACACACAGAGCCTTTACAGTGGGGACCAGACTCAAGTGCATGAGGAGAAGAAAACCCAAAAAGGTGTGGGTGGGGTGAGGGGCAAGAGGCCAATCAGAGGAGGAAAAAAAGGGAGAAGACCTTCCAGAAAGATCATCATCGACTTCATACTGATAGACACGGATTACCCTCCGATAGGCTATGCTATTCAGAGACGGGGCAGGTGGGAGATGAAGAGGGAATGGAAAAAGAGTGTGAAAAAACAAAGGAATACATCTGGAAATATATAGTCAAAACATATGTTAAAATAAGCAAAATATATGTAAAGTGAGATTCTTCTTGTTGACACCCTATATTAGTTTCTAACCAAGTTATTGGTCTATTCTGACCTGAAACTCCCAAAATCTTTTTTATTTTCTATACCAAATGTGTGTTTCTATCATGACAGTCCCTACACATCCATGTAAAAGCCATAAAACAATTCATACACTCTCACACACAAACATAGTACAGTAAAATAGAAAAAAATGAATATTAACCCATCCAGAAGGTATGTCCTGATTAGAGATATGATCCCAAGCATCAGGGTAGCAGCGAGTAGGTCGAAGGAATGGGGAAAGAGAGACAAATAAGGGAGGGAGAGAGAAAGAAACAGTTAAAACATTGAGCGGTGACATTAATGCCACTACTCAACACTCACATGAGAGCACATGTGACCAGCGCAAAGCACTGCTGTAGCACATCAAGCCCAGGTGGATTTAAACTGTGTGATCATATAAAGAGCTACTCCCAAACAGACAACATGGCAAAGCAGGCAATGACATCAGACTATAAAAACAGTGGACGAAACGAATAAAAATAGTCATTTAAGAAAGTGACATGGAGATCAGGAAAGCTTGTTCAAATTCAAACGGATTAAAAAGTGTTGCATGCCTTGAATGTAAAATCGTCGAGCAAAATTAATGAAAGTATAATGAAAGAGATCATAAAACTAAGTAGTGCATGCTGGTCCCCTGTACCTGGTCTCCTGCAGCCATTGGTGGAAGGCATTGGCATGTTGGGCAAACTCTTGTCTGAGTTTATCGTTCTCTTCCTGTCTCCTTTGCTCCTTCTGTAGCTCCAACTCTCGCTCCTATAAAGCAAACACAAATTAAATCAGTTAGATAATGTTCATTTCAACCTTTAACAATGCATTTATAAAATCAAGTTGTGGCACGATTGCAAACGGTTCAATCAATAATTGATGTGCAAATGCCATCATGTCACATGTCATCCATACACAAATATTGAACTAAATCACGTGTCAGGATCCCATCATCACCTTGATGATCTTTTGAAGGTTCCTCCAGGTCTCCTCTAGAGCCTCCATGGTAAACCAAGTATATGGGTTGGACACCACTTGGTAACTCTTTATCTGGCGATCAAGTTCTGCCAGTTGGCTGAAGTCTGCCTCTGCGGAGCTGAGAGAGGAGCGGAAGGCGTCATGGGCGTCCCGCAGGGCCCTGATCTCCTCCAGAGAGTTGCACCGAACGGGGTCTGTCAGATCTTCCTCTGCGTTCTCAAACCAACTGTTGAAGGCTGAAGCCTTCTTGGCAAAGGTGAGGAAAAGATCCTCAACCTGGATGGAGTGGTGAACATAAGAACAGGAGTTACAGACGTGCAAAACAGTATTTCATTTCCTCACTTTAGAACAATTTAATTCATCACACCTTTCTGAAGTGCTCCTGGGCTTCCAAAAGCTTCTTCTTGCGGGCGGCTGAGTTGGACAGCAGCTGGTTCCAGCGCTTCATCAAGGTGGCATGACGAGCCTCGATGGCCTTCGATTGCACGTGTTTGGCTGCCAACAGCTGGTCTTTCAGGGCTGTGATGTTGGTGATGCCCTCCTGCTGGAAAGCCTGAAGCCCTGCATCAAAGGTTTCCTATGGATTGAAGAAAGTCAGATTTAACAGTAAAGCTCGAAAGAAAGCTTGATATGCTTAAGGTGTTATCTATTCAGAATATGCTTTAAAGAAATGGGTTGTAGAAATATCATATGTTTGTCACACCTGTTTGGTGAGCAGAGTCTGCACCGAGGACAGATCCCGACCATAGTCATCAGTCTTTAAGCTGTTTTCCTTCTCACCTGATCAAGCCAAAGACACAAATGGGTTACAGATTACAAGGGTGAAAAGAGAAAATAACAGTTTATTCCTTGCAATACATGGTTTAAAATCGAAAATTTCTTCTCATTTTCATGAAATATAACTCACCAATCCATGACTCCACCACATCCGCCTTCCAGTTGAACTGCAGGAAGGCAGAGTTCTCATCCAGCTTGGCCTTCCTTTGAGCTGCGGCTCTCTCAAGCTCTGTCACCTTTCCACGAAGGGCCTTCATTTTAGCCATGATGTTCTCCACATTGTGGTTCTCCTGCACAAAAACAACAACATTGCTATCAGCTCACATTAAACCTCAAAGAAACTATC
Source organism: Rhodeus uyekii (assembly GCA_037043235.1). NCBI lineage: Eukaryota > Metazoa > Chordata > Actinopteri > Cypriniformes > Acheilognathidae > Rhodeus > Rhodeus uyekii. The sequence goes on from JAWRVZ010000546.1 coordinate 125,588, forward strand.
TGTAATTAGGCATTAACGGATCAAAGGGACAAATTTACAGTATATGGACTTTCTAATAGTTGAACCATACCTTTTTGATAAGTTCATCTCCATTGGAACAGACATCATTCACTCGGTCCCGGTGTACGGTAAAATCGGTTTCAAACGCTTCATGTTTCTTCAGCAAGCCCTTTAAAGAGAGACAAATTAAGACGTGTACGTGCAATGTGAAGGTGTGTCCAAGATCAAGCTACAGTTAAAAAGTTCATCCAATGAATACTATAGATTTTCACACCTGCACAGCTGCCAGCGTATCACCATAATCCTCACTTCCGACCAGGTTCAGTTTCTCATTAATCCAGGCTTCTTCCTCTTCCACATTCGCAACAAACTGCTGGTATTCCAGCGACTCCTCAAGCCTCTGCCCGCTAAAAAAATGGCAAACCAAAGCATTTTTAAATTCCTGTCCAATGCAATACACACTAGCGTTCAAATGTTTGGGGGGTTTATAAGATTTCACAGAGAATTGTTTTGACTGAAAATGCAGTGATAACAGTGATAGTGTTTAAAATATTATTACAGAAAAATATACCAGAAAAAGTAACAGTAAAATACAGTTCTCACCGAGCAGCAGCCAGATCTTTCAGTTCCTTCCAGTGCTCCACGAACTGAGCCAGCCTCTGCTGGATCTCCTCCTGTCCTATGGTGTTGTCGTCAGACAGCTTCTTTCCAGTTTCCAACACCGACTTCAAGGACACAAAAAAAAAAATTCACTTGGCTTTTAATACGCTGCAGTCAAGACTTTTTCCATTTCCATGAATCTATATGCAACAACGTCTCCGGTGCCTCCTCACCTGAATGGCTGGCTCGTGTGCTCCCAGCTCAGCCTCCAGCCTCTTATGCTTCTTCCTCAGATTCTGTACACCAGTCAAATCACGTCCGTAGTCCTCCGAACTCACCAACAACTTCTTTTCCCTAAATGGAAGAGAATGAATTAAATCTAATACATAGCCTTAAAAGAAAAAAGTTTAGACCACTCAGAATGATGTGAACCATACTTGATCCAAGATTCCTCATCGTCCAGATCCCTGAAGAACTGGTGCAGACGATGTGACTCGTTCAGCTTGGCACGGCGCCCTGCAGCCATGCTCTTGATTTTGACGAAACGTCCGTTAACGGCATCACGCTTGTCCTTGACCTGGGAAGTGTCGAAGGCATTGCTGGCCATCAGGCTGTCAGCCTGGCCATTAAGATCCTTAAGACGATCCTATAAGAGCACAAAGACACCAACGGGCCATCAGAATGTGCTAACTGAAAATAAACTGATGAGCACGTCTGGACTGGAGTTACAGTCTGTGAGATACCTCATGAGCAGAGATGTCAGCCTCCAAAAGCTGGTGCTTTTTAAGCAGATTGTTGACTGAGGCCAGATCTTTCCCATAATCCTCAGATGCAAGAAGAGCCTCAACCTAAGAGTAGAGGAAAAATGTCAGAATTTGTGGAATTATTCTAGTTAGAAATTGTATAATTACACCAATATTGCTCTCTTTATTATTTTTTATTACAACTACTACTATTGTTATTATTAATCATATAAAAACAACAACAATATAATAAAATATATAATAATAATAATAATAATTTATTATTATTTTATTAAAATATTAAATTGAAGTGAATACCTATCAAGGACTATCCAAAGTAGCTATTAAGTCACAAAAAAACTACCCTCTACAATGCGAGTAAATCACTCAGATTAAAATAAAAAAATATTTATTTAGTCAATGGCTAGTAAATTGTACGAGTACAGTCCTCTTTAGGCACCTCCGCTTGGCTGCGAGTCCTCTCTCACACATGCATACTCATATTGAGGGAAAGAGCACATGCAGTGCTCGTTGACAGAGCTGTCACTGTCCCGAACCGCAATCATTTTTAAGCCATGCCAATTTAAAGTGCAAGAAGATGCGAAAGATAACTTGTGTGCACTGTGCGAGAAACATTGTGTGGAAATTCCTAAGCATACTGAATTTAGCTGTCTTTCACGTCTTCTTGCATTTGAACGGACAATTCCACACAAAATTGTGGAAATTGTCAAAATGCCTGTCTTGGCGAGTATCCTAGTAAACAGTCAGCTATGTGTTAAGTGAACTCATGTGTACAGTATATTAGATCCAGGCATTATATCTTAAGTGACATTAGCCTAATATTTATATTTTATCTTGCATTTAAATGGATATATTGCTGTAGAATTTATTTTTGCATTGCAAAAAGTCTGCAGAGTGAAGTACTTTTTTTTTTTTTTTACTAGCCAATGGCAACTTCGGTGTCCCCATAGTGATCTGCATGAATACCTCAGACAGCCAGAAGTCAAAGTCCTTGATGCCAGTGTTGAAGTTCTGCTGCTTGTTTGCCTCCTTTAGTTTCTGACTCTTCTCAGCAGATTTGTTGACGAGGAACTGCCACTGCTCATCCAGAGCGTTAAGACGAGCCTGAGAGCAAATATGAGCGCGACCACAGCAAAATGAACACAGACCATAACTCACCGGCTGCCTATTTCTGAAATGCTTCTGAAAGCGTTACCTTCACAGCATCCTCACTTCCAGCACAGGCACCTCTCTGGATGAGAGCATTGCCCGTGTCTATGACCCCACGGATACGATCAGCATTAGCGTGCAACTCAGCCTCAAAAGCCTGGTGCTTCTGGTGCTTGCTCTGAAAGTGGCAAGAAAGCGAAATACAGCTAAACTGAGCCACACAGTGAAATCATGCAAGGATGCAGGTGTAAATAAAAAGCTACAGCTGGTTTGGTATCTACCTCTGTAGATGTGTACAAGACACTGACATAAACACCTGTGTAAAAACTCAATAATCATTATAGCAGTGCATATTCAACGCTACTGTAATCTATGTGTGCGTTTTGTGTATGGCTTTGTTTAGACTAGTTGATGTGTAATCTGTAGTCACAAAAGTGCACACCTTTCACAATCAAAATAAAAATGTGTACATTACACCAAAAACAAAAGGTGAAGTGACTGTGAATTTACAAACCATCAAACAAGGACCAAACACGTAACGTGGAGCTCGTTCTATAAACATGACACATTCAAAGCCTGATGGAACATTCAATAAAATGAACTGGACACAGTCCAGCACACAATACACTGCTGAGAATCTAGGAGTTGGGGTGCTTTGTCTAAGATCATTCCACATTTTATATCACCCAGAGAGATGGAGAAAAGGAAAAAAGCACTTCCAAACGACTCGTCTAAAGCATTTGCTGAGACACTCAAAATAAGCTGGCTGCTGTACCGTAGCTGCATATGGATTCTGCCCGTAGCACGTTAACGGATTCTGATGTTTTAACACAGTATTCCACAAAAAGCAAAGCAGAATTAATTGTTTGAAAGCACCTTTCCAGCGACTCTCTCTAGGTGGATACAGTATTGTGGCTATGTTTGGAATAGCACCCTACCAAAATAAAATATGCTACCATTGCAGCATGCATATTAGCTGTAGCATGTCAATTTTGTAATGCATGTAATTGTTCGATGACTAACTACATGTATCAAAATGTGCAGTACAATTAGAGAACACTGTGGATAATGCGCTCAACTTGACCTTTCTTGTGAATTGGACACATTTAAAAAATGTACTCTTTGATTGGAGTTAAATTTTACACTTAAAAACAAAAAGTTAGTGAGAATAGGGCTGCATGATTTCGGGGGAAAAATGTGTGATTTTCTCCAGATTTGCTGTACTTGTTTGTAGGTCTTGTTTGTAGGGCAAACTTTTTTTATATAAATCAATACAATAATAATAATAAATGTTTAAAAATTACAATAATGTTACTTCTAGATTTTATTATAGCATAAAAATTGATTTAATATTTATAACCATCTTCAAATCTTCATGTTCAAATGTTAAACCATCAAAATGAACATGCTGTAAAACTTAATTAAAATCACGTAATGAATAGTATAAAGTATTCTACCATGCTATTCCAAACACAGCCAAAACATACTTCCTTTTGTGAAAGTTTGCTTTTAAGCAAATGCTTTTCTACAACTCTGTGATAAGCATAGGTTTTCTGTGCGGAACGAATTTAAATCAAGACATCCCAACTTCAATGACATAACAAGAAAATGGAGGCCACACCCAGCAATTAAAAATTAAAAGCTGCAACAACGGGGCACGGGGAGGAACAATGACACACAGCTGATGATGCTATACAAAGCAGGACGTACGGAACTCAAATACACATTACAGACAAAACAATACGACAATGGACAAGTGGAGAGACCCTACTGGGGTTAGTTAGCTATGGCACATTACTGCACTTACCAGCAGCTTGGATAGCTAGAAACAGACAATGGGAACACAGACAGAGGTTCAGTTTAATTTATTTTATAATAAAACACTTGTGGTTGGTTGAAGCGGGGATAACAAGAGCAACACATTTTTATTGGCACTTAAATTTAATATAGTATTAATAGATTTACAAGGTTAGACTTAAGCAGGGTTTTCATCTTTAGAAAAATGTTGTCCTGATCTGTTCTGAGACTGATGCCTGAAGTGTGACATTACCTGGATGTTGGTCGGATCCTTATAAGATTCGTCGGTGGCGGTTTGGAGTTTCTCACTGATCCACGCTTCAATCTCATCTACGTCCCTGCTGAACTGCTGCAGAGTTTGCGACTCACCCAGCTTAGAGCGTTTCTCAATCATCTGAGCCTTGAGACGGCGCCACCTGGAGGCCAGAATTAAATCAAATCACACAAATAGTTACATAGGACACAAGGATTCACTCAGTCTGAGCAATATAAAAGAGAAGGAACCTGACCTGTCCAAGACTTCATTGCGGCGATTGAAGATTTCAGGCTTAGCATAGTGGTCAGCGGTAATGAGCTGGTCAGCAAAAGACTGCAGTGCTGCAATCTTCTCTTCCTGCAAAGACAGACAAATTGAAATTAGCACAAAAAAACCCTCCAAGTTCAAAATCAAATAGTTTTGAGATTGACTGCATTATCATATCACGATGGCTGACCTGCACATTGATAGCCTTGTCAAAGTCCTCGTGTTTCTTGATGAGGGCCTCCACACTGTCCAGAGAGTCTCCCTTGTCGTCGCTGGCCAAGAAGGCCTCGCGGGCTGCCATCCAGTTCTCAGCCTGCTCGCAGTCACGGTTGAACAGCTGCAGAAGAAACATATGATGTTATTTGACTGTAATATTTCCTAATGTCAAAGTTTTGTGTGTTAAAAGTAAACATGGTCCATGCCGACCTGCAGCTCCAGACACTGGTCCAGCATCATCCTGCGCTGAACCCAGGCCTTCTCCAGGTCAGCACGTTCCCGGTCAAGAGCCTCCAGCTTCTGTTGGATCTCAGGGCTGGCGTAGTGGCCACGGGCAAGAAGCTGCTGCCCAAATTGCTCAAAGGCCTGGAAGGTGCCGGCACGAGCATCGATCTCAGTACGATGTTCCTACAAAATATAAATGTGTGAGTGTTTTCCTTTCCAAAATCCTGCTCAGTCCATGAACAACTAAATAGTATTATTAAAAGAAAAACAGTACTGTGACAGCATACAGATCATATATGTTGTTAGCAGCAATCAGTACCTGATGTCTCTCCAACAAGGCTTCTGCTCCAGTGACGTCTTTGGCCAGCTCATCAGAGGACACGAGCCCTCTGATGCCATTGATCCAGGACATGAGATCTCTGTGAGAAAGCGGTGCAGATTGTTTAGAGACATCTACACTACTGCTTTGCTGCCATCTAGCTTCTCTAAGTTGTTACTTTTACATCTCTTTTTATTTATTTATCCGTCTCACCTGAAGTCACTGAGGAAGCGCTGCAGGTCGTGAGAGTTGCCCAGTTTTTCTTTGCGTTGGTCAGCACGACCGACCAGGCTGCTCCAGGCCGTATTCAGCTCGGTGCACTTCTCCTGGATGTCATCCACAGCTTCAGGATGAGACTGAATCAGACGCTCTGCAGTCTCACCCAGGGAGTTCACCTGCCACAGGGAAAAGGGGATATTTAGCTGATGTTCTAGGCAAGGAATGAACCAAGAAAAGAAGACAATTTTACCTTGTCTCCTAGAGCAGCAAGGTCTCTCTCAAAGCCTTCGTGCTTGCGCTGCAGAGCCTGCACGCTGGCGAGGTCATGGCCGTAGTTATCAGTGTTCAGGGCTTGGTTTTTCTCTTCAATCCATTCCTTGGTCTCGTCTGCATCCCTGTAAATCACACACCCAGCTTAATTTCTCAGCACTTAATGTGGCTCATATCATACAAATATAACAAGAACATAACAGTTTTGATCGGTGGTATAAGTGGCATATCTGTACCTGTGGAACCTCTGCACTTCATGAGCACTTCCCAGCATGTTGCTTCTGTCTTCAGCCAGCTGCTGCAGGGCCCTCCAGCGGTTGTTCAGCTCCTAAACACAAACAAAAAACCATTAGCAGCCAGAACGTTCATTATTCATCTACATAAGACAATGATGTGATCCTTGACTGATGATTCATCTTGAATGATATGAAGCAACTATTGAGAAAAAGTTGTTTTGGCAATGTATATTCAGAAACATGTTTAACAGCCAATCCACTATCCAAAGCACTACGTAAATGCTTCCAAATCTTTTGTGTCATACTTTCATATCAGCAGCAAAAGCAACAGTATGGATGAGTTGCAGAAACAGAAAGGCTACAACATTTAAAGCACATAGGATGAGTGATGACAGATAGCAAATATGGAAACTTGGGTGGATGCATCTGCCATAAACTGAAAAAAGAAGCGTTAATGCATTCTAGAATGGCTGTTTTACCCCCACCAAAAACACATGGCGTCAAGACATAAAGGAGTTATTTTAAATGGTCGACATGTACTCATGAAAGGAAAAGGTGGGTGAGGGGATGCAACTGCACAGTTGATGGTTCAGTAATGGGACATAGGGAACACCAGAGACCATGGTAAAAGTACACGACCACCGAAATGAGTTAGTCCTCCAGGTACAAAGGCCACAATGCATGATTTAATGGGTTGGGTTCTAGGACGGTTTAAAGATTGCAACAAAGAACCTAGGATCTTACCTTAATAGTATTAAAGTTGGCCGTTGTTTGAACAGCCAAGCGAACAGACTATATTGAGTTGAAAAATTTGGCAAAAGGAACAGACAAAAAACAGCAATCAAGAGAGTATCACCATGTGAATGAAAAGAACAGACTGTTCTTGTCGTTCTGTTACCACAGTCACCAAACAACACCCTGTACCAAAACTACAACACATGCATCAAGGATTAGATAATATAATAGATTATGTCCAAAGCGTTTCAAATTCAACATGCTAAATTACCTTCCATGGAGATGCACCTTTAGAGTCAGCTTCATCCTGTAAAATCAAATCAAAAATAAATACAATCAGTTCAACCCACAAAATCAAAATCACATGATATTCTTGTGTTTGTATCATGCAGACACTCCAACCTTTACAGTCAAGATGAATGATATGAAATAATAATGACCTTGCCAGGAGCTGAGCCCAGCATCTCAAGTTGCTGATGGCAGGATGAAGGAATGGTGGGATGGGGGAATAGTGTTGGAGGGAGAAAGGGGAAAAAAAATAGGTAAGGTCACTACATCTATAATGCTCCTAAATTTAGGCATACAAATTAGCATACTACTCTGACATATAAAGTGGTTGCCTTAGACTTTCTCATTGACTTTAATGCTGTTATATTCCTTTATGCAATGTTCAGTAATGAGACTCATTGACTTTCTCATTTTTTTCTTTTTTGGCTGAACAGGCAAATTTGAATAACGCAATATTACAAAATACAATTATGATTAAAAATATGAACAAAACCAACTGAACTAAACTCAACCATCTTTCTGTATCTGTCTGAACTCAAAACTTTCTCTTGGTCCACATGCATTTAAACGGTGCATCAAGTGAGACTGATGCAGAGGCATTTGTAATTAGATTTTGTGTCTTTGTAACAGACAGACAACTTCTTGTGGCAGTTTTAATTATGTTCTGTGGCTACAGTCACGCTACGGGGCCACACTGGATCGCACTCGCCACCAACTGGACAGAGGTAAGAATTACAGTTACAAGTTACAACAGATCTCGGAATAAACTGTCAAAAAGATGTACAGCCTTCAGAATTTTCCATCGCAGCTAAAACAATTCAGTCAATGACGGAAAATATTTGGTTAACGCATAATTTGTATACTCATGTATAGTCCCATTTCGAAGTAAATGATGATGAGTGGAATGACTAATTAAAAAAAAACATGATTCACACTACTATTCAAAAGTTTGAGGTCAATAAGGTTTTTCTCTATACTTTTATTCAGTAAGGATGCGATAAATTTATCAAAAAAAGAACATTTAAAGACATTTATAATGTTCCAAAAGATTTCCATTTCAAATAAATGCTGTTCTTTTGAACTTTCTATTAATCAAAGAATCCTGGAAATGTTTTTGTATTAAATTTAAATTAAGCGGAACTGTTTTCAACACTGATAAAGAAGAACATTTTCTTGAATACCATATCAGTATATTAGAATGACTTCTGAAGGATCATGTGACATTTAAGACTAGAATAATGCAACTATTTGAAGTTCTAACAATATTTCACAATAACGGTTTTTACTATTTTTCATTAAATAAAAATTTTCATTTGTGAGGATAAGAGACGTAACTCTGTGAGAATAGACTTCTTTCAAAACATTAAATCGTACCAATCCAAACTTTTCAACAGTAGTGCATATATGTGTATGTATACTCAAATTTTCACCTGGGTCTGCACGACCGGAGCCTCTTCCGCCATCAGTCCTTCAGATTCCAGCTCAGATGCTACCTTATTTATGTCCCTCAGCCGAGACTCGTTTGCTTTCAGATCCTAGTAAACAATAAAAAGAGATTTCAGACATTCAGAATTAGGAAACATGTGCAAGCCAATGCTAGTGATTGATGATAATTGTGTCTCAGATTTGTAGGAGAAACATACCTTCTGGAAGTCATCAAACTTCTTCTGCAGCACTTCCACTTGCTCCAGGTCAGAGCCGACCTCCTCATTAGTAAGCGCTGACTCTTTCTCATTGATCCACTGCTGCAGCTCGTTTGCTTCACGGAAAAGCATGAACTTCTTGCAGCTCTTCTCCAGCATGTCCTTCCTCTTCTCTCCCAAGTCTTGCAGTGTACCATACCTGATAGAGAAGGAGAGAGAGATAAAGAGAGAAGTGAGAATCTTAGATGCAACTTCCACCTCAACAAAGGGACTGAAACATCTTCCTCTAGGTGAGGAAATGAGAGGTGGAAACACAGACAGGGGTTCAACTACTGTCAAGAAATCTGCATAGTCAGCCACCGAAAATGCAGAATGAAATCTAGAAACTAATTTTACTAATGGAAAAAGCTTAGAATGACAAAATCCAGAGAAGAGATGTTAACTTCTATACCATGATGGAATAGAAGAGTTGAGGAGCAATGAGAATTATCTGATGGATAGAGGGATGTACAGTTGGAAGGATAGAATGTTAGAGGACCTAAAATGTGACAGAAATGGCTAAATGGATGAGAGGAATGAGCATGAAGGTTGTGCAAGTATTGATCAAAGGCTTCTTTGATCAAAGGAATGACATAGGTTGGGCCTACTCACAGTTCCTCCACCTGCTTCATGCGCATAGACACGCTGCACACCTCCTTGGTGACCACAGTCCTGCCACAGGGCAGGGCAACAGACACATGCAAGCATTTAAATTAAGAAAGAAAAGAAAGAAAAAAGAGGAGTAACGAGGGGTCAGAAACATTACTGAGAGTTAGTTTTTAACAGATGACCTTTTCGAGCTACAGGAAGAGTAAAGATGCAAAGATCTTAAGAGGCTTTGTGTTAAAAAGAAATGATTTTGTTGGAATGTAAGATGTGAAGTAGAACAAATAAATGTTAACATTAGGGCTTGATGCTAACTTGATGTTCAAGAAACATTTCTTCTGGTCAATTTTTCCCCCCAAGGATTCTTCAATGAATATAAAGTTCTTTACTGTGACTTTTGATCAATTTATTTTCTTATTCAGCAATTAAAATAATGTTACTCCAAACTTCTGAACCGCAGTGTACATTGACAGCCCTAATGCATATTAAACATACAGTGAGAAATCTGCCCACAATTATTTGATAAGAAAACTGAAGGCAGAATGACTCTTACTGGTTCTCAATCTGCTCCTGTCGCAGAGCGATGCTGCCCTGTTCATCTAATAGATTCTCACGAGAGGAAGACTGAGTCGGGTCCAACTTCTTCACGTACGCCGCGGGAACAAAGCCCTGTCTGTCGTTCACTTCCACTTTCCACCAGTCCTGAGGACAAGATAAATACTTAATACTTAAAGGAGTCCAAACTGTAATTTAGAACCAAACTGGCATGCTACGTAACATGATCAATTAATCACCTTGTTGGTGCTATTGAGCAGAGTGAGGATGTCGCCCTTCTTCATGGTGACCTCACGTGGACTCTTCTCCTGGTAGTCATACAGTGCAAGAACCAGCTCCTTACCAGTCTCATCATCAGTGGGAGCCACTTGTTGCTGTTGAAGAAATCCATGAAAAAGGAACACATTTTCATTGACATGAATGAACAAAGGTGCACATGTTACTTCCTTTGATCAATGTAGCAGTGTTGCAATGTGGTCTTACTCTGCAGGCCTGAGCTTCTTCTTTCAAGGCCTGGATGCTGCTGCCATATGCACTCAGATCAGACATCAGTGCCTCATGCTTCTTCAGCAGAGCCTGTAAATGATAACAATGAAATTTTAGAGCCTATCCTTTTTTCTTTTCTTTAAAAATGTCCACAAAGCAATTAGGCACTTCAACATCTTATATATGAGATGCTATCTGAAACAAACTCCAGAACAGTAACTGAATTACTTTTTCCCTTTACTTTGCACAAACTTACTTAATTTCAGGCCTCTAAACTAAAAAATAGGTCCATTCTAGATAAATTCCTGCACCCCTCCTGATTTACCTCCGCAGAGTCCTCGTCTTTGCCATAGTCTGTGCTTCCTACAATGGGCTCCTTCTCTCTCATCCAGGACTCGGCCTCGTTGGCATCAGCAAAGTACTGCTGAGCCTGAAGGGAGTCCTCCAGATCCTGTCTACGCTGGGTCGCTTTTCCTTTTAGTCCATCCCAACGGTTGTGCAGCTCTTGGAGCTTAGCTTTCACATCCTCTGCTGCAAAGTGACCTAAAAAAGATTTTCATAAATATTTTATTGTTTCTACATTGACTAAAGGCGTTTAATTCTGAAACAATGCCCATTACAAAATTAGTGTTTTATGAAAATGCTAGAATTAAATCCTACCCTCATCAACCATGGCCTCCCCCTTCTGAGAAACAGCCTTGATTCTGGGCTCATGTCCAGAGATTTCTGCCTGCAGGGCCTGGTGTTTCTTCAGAAGGTTCTGGACTCCAATAAGGTCTTTTCCTGAGAAGGTTCAAGATGATCATTGTTTTATGAATATAAAAAGTGTATAGTTATTTTATATAGTCTGCAGAATGCCAGCTTCTTTTGATCAAGACTTTTGTTTCAAAATTTAATAACACTGACCCCTGTTGGTGGAGGAAGCAATGGGTTCCTTCTCTCGGATCCAGGTCTCCTCATCTTCTACATCCCTGAAAAGTTGCTGAAGGCGCAGAGAATCTGAAAGCTTCTGTTTACGGGCGGCCATGGGCTCCTTTAGGGCCTCGTAGCGTGCCACAAGAGCCTCTTGTTTCTTACGGATGTTATCAGCATCAAAATGGCCGGCCTCCTGGAACTGCCTGGCCTGGATGGTAATGCCATCAATACGGTCCTGTCAAGAAGAGAGAAACTAGCTGTCAGTTAAGACGAAGTTTAGAAAAACTGTCAATTGCACAGAATCACACATGAAACAGTCAACATATATTATACAAGTTACTTTCAAAATGATTTATTATTAAATGTATACATTATACATTAAAAAAATAATTAATTTATAAATATTACCTGGTGGGCAGCCACGTCAGCCTCCAGCAGAGCATGTTTCTTCTGAAGGTTCTGGACGCTGGTCAGGTCTTTTCCAAAGTCATCGGAGGCCAGGTGTCCCTCCACCTCATACAGCCACAGTTCAATGTCCTCTACATTACGATTGAACTGCTGCTGCTGGTTGGCTTCACGCAACTTAATCCCTACAAGTGTATGATATCGTACGATGTGATATCATTAAAACATCTTTTTACTTCTGTTATATGTTTGCCACAGTTTTGAACTAAAGCCAAAAAAAGTTAGGGTTTCACAACACACTGATAGAACTAAATGCACAGTGATTGTTGCATTAGATGTAAGTCAGATGATTCTTGGGCACACTATATCCACATTGAAGCATTTTCTCACCTTTGAGCTCAGTTGCCTCTAGAAGTTTCTTCCACTGAGAGCCGACCTCATCCATTCGAGTGGACACCTCGGTGGAGGCGTAGTGTTTCCTATCAACCAGCTCCTGGCCTGACTTCTGCAGTGCATCAATGCGGCTCTGATTAGCAGAAAGCTCTGCCTCAAAGGCCTGATGCTTCTGTACCTTCCCCTGCAGGTTGGATGGGTCCTAAAATAAAGAAAGAACAGAGATGGGAGGAAAAGACGATGAGAGAAAAAAATCTAAACAACTGAATCCAAATGTGCAAAACAACTTGTATTAGTTCTGGAACAACATACCTTGTAGGCCTCATCAGTAGCCGTCTTCATCTTCTCATTGATCCAGCTCTTGAGCTCATCAGAGTCCCGGAAGAACTGCTGCAGATGGAAAGAGTCCTCCAGGGCGGCACGACGAAACTGAGCACGCTCGTGAAGAGCGTTGCGTCTGCTCAGCAGCTGAAGTAGAAAAAAGGTGTTTAAATCATAGTATTACCAGTGATTCAGCACTTCTGTCAGCAATAATTGAGAGGAGAAAAGTGCTTGCGAGTGTGAAATGAAGGACATCTCAGGGTGCAAATCGCCACTTACTGCATCTCTGCGGGTGGCCACATCCTCCTTGGCGTAATGATTGTTCTGGATCAGCTTGGTGGCAAATTCATCCAGGGCCTATACATTTCAGTACAAAAGTAAAGTAATTAAAACAGTACGATTTGTAAAATAAATTGTACATCAGACGGTGTGATTACTTACGGTGATTTTTTCTTCCTGAGCACTGAGGGATTTCTCAAAGTCTTCGTGTTTCTTCAGAAGAGCTTCAACGCTGTCCAGAGAATCACCTAGATCTTCATTCAGCAGGAAAGCCTTGAGAAAGACAGATTGAGACGTTTACGCTCAGTTGTAAACAAATCTATATCTTTGAAACTAAATTTTTGATAAAAAGTCTGATCTTCACAACATAAGACGAATGCTTTCTACACAAATTCGTACCTCTTGCTTGCTCATCCAGTTGTCAACCTGCTCTGTGTCCCTGTAAAAGAGCTGCAGGTCCATGCACTGCTCATACTGCTGCCTGCGTAGCTCCCACAGCTCCAAAAGAGACACTTTTTCTTCAGAGAGTATGCCGAGCTACACCAACAGAAAATGGTAGTCATTCAGATACTCACTTTAGATTTACAAAGGCTTCAATAATGAGCTTGCAAATAATCTACAAAAACACAGATCTGAGGTCAGACCCACTTTTTCCTTGACTTCCTCAGAAGCATAATGCCCAGTGTTCAGCAGAGCGTGCCCAGCCTCATCAGTAGATTTGAAACTGTCCTCATGAGCGTCAATCTCCCCCTGATAAAACATTATGGACATAATCAGTGTCAAGCATCCTTAGTAGGGCAATACTGTAAGTGCAATTACAATAGCAATACATAATTAGCAAATCCCATTCCCATTGCTCTACTTGTTTAGATGTTCAAAGTACAATACCTTGTGCTCCTGGTGGCGGTCGAGCAGGGCCTCAGCTCCAGCCACATCATTGGCCAGCTCATCTGCGTTGATCAGAGCCTTCATCTCTGTCACCCAGCTGGTCAGATCACGGAAATCTGCAGTAAAGCGCTGCAGCCTAGAAACACACCAAAAATCATAAGATCACAGGCTAACACTGTGTAGGCAGAGCTTACGTAATTTGAATATTACTCACCTGTAGGAGTCATTGAGCCGAGCGTGTCGCTCAGCTGCCAGGGTACGGATTTGCTCCCAGTTAGTAATGAGTTCGTCTCTTTTCAGGTGGATCTGAGAGGCATTCTGGGGGTGTGTCTGCTGCAGACGGTCTGCCTCACCACCAAGAGTGTTTACCTGAAGACAGGAGAGCATGTCTATATCATACACAAAGAATGACTGAACATTGCTTAAAGGAATATAACAGAATGTGCATTAAAATGAATGTACATAAAACAATGACAGAATAAATGTATATATGTGATTGGAATGCCTGTATTGTGGAATGCAAATAAATAAAAGTTAGGCTGAGACTGACCTTGTCCTCCAAGGCTGCCAAGTCTCTCTCCAGACCCTCGTGTTTCCGGAGCAGGGCTTGAACGCTAGCGAGGTCACGACCAAAATCATCAGACGCCATCAGCTGCTCCTTCTCCTTAATCCAGCTGATTGTCTCATCCACATCCCTGTATGTCAGAACAGAAAATTTCAGTAACTAAAGACAAATTTTTATTAAAAAAAGTAGCGATTACATGAGGAAAGCCCAAAGAAAGATGAATAAAATACAGCTGATTAGTGTACAAAAGTCTTGTAAAACAATAACTATAAAGATAACTTAAGATATCTATATTAGCATCAATACCAAAGCATAATAATGCTCCATTTTCTATTTACTTTAAATGCTCAAACTCTTTCAAGTATTATTTTTTTATTGTTCATCATGTGGAAAAAATTTGTTCTGGAAGTAGTGTGGACTTCCCTATTCTCAGAGAAATAGAAATGTTATTAAAGCTTTATAGTTATAATATTATAAGCTTACCGGTTGAAACGCTGAACCTCAGCAGCTCCAAACAGCTTGCCCTGCCTCTGCTGAGCCAAGCCCTTCAGCCTCTGCCAGGCAGCATTCACCTCCTCCTGCTTCTTCAGGATGAGCTCGGCCTCTGGATGGTTCTCCTGGGTTAGCTTACCGGCTGCCTGGTTCACCTCGTTCACACGCTCCTCATGGGCTGCCAGGTCTGTCTGGAACTCCTCAAACTTCTTCTGTAGAACTTCCACATGCTCCAGGTCCTGTCCAAGCTCCTCCGAGGTGGCAATCGCTTCCTGCAAGAAAGTTCTGTCAGTGTGTCTTCAAATATCTTTAGTGAAATTATGTTCCAGAATAGACCAAACATGTCTATAGCACAATATGTGATGTCTACTAAGGTTTCTCACCTTGTCACTGATCCAGTCCAGAGCATCCTCACACTCACGTAGATACTGCACCAATTTCTGGGCCTGCAGGAGACGGACTCCCTTCTCTTTAGTCTTCTGTAGCAGCAGGTCCCAAAGACGGTGAAGCTCCTCTAGACGGGTCTGAGTTTAAAGAGTGGACAAAGACAGACAGTTAGGATCAAAACAAAATGCTCTCCTTGTCACACACAGTTTTTCTAGGACAGCTCAGCTGAAGTCTAGAAATGTTGTTTTCTGAAGCAGAAAGTCAGATTGGATCGTAACAGACATAGTAAGAAACACGAGGTACACTGAAAAAGAACACTGCACACATTTCTTTCAAGGGACATGCACTGTAAAAAGTAGAAGAAACTAAAGTTAAACATGTTCACTGCACTCAAGCACCTACTTGAATAAAAGCTCCATAATTGACACTTTTTACTATTGGTCGCTGAGAGGTCCGGTAAGGCGTGAAAGACTGATCCATATAGGGTGATTATAATGACTTTTAATAATTATGGAAATGTAGCATGTGGTATTATAATGAAAGAAAGAGTCTCTTACTCGGATGGTTTCAGATGCAAAGTGGCTCTCAGATATCATGAGGTTGCCGGTCTCGTCCAGTTTGATGATGGCCCCAGCGTTAGCCTGCACCTCTGCCTCAAAGGCTAGATGTTTCTGGAGCTTTCCCTAAGAGATGGGGGGGAAAAAAGCTTTGTGACGACACATACTATGCAGCTTTTAATTAGTCGTTTTTTAAACAATGTATATTTTGAAAATAGACTTTTAGAGAACCTTGCAATTCTGAAACTGCATAATCATCTGCAAACCTTGTTCAATATGTATTCAAGCTATTATAATCTGATGACTAAACAGAAATATACTGTTGATTACAGCAGACACCCAGTCAAGGAACTTACAGCTTAAGGGAAGAGTCACTTCAGGAACAGATGTGATAACACATTTTAGTACTTTATTTTTTAATTGTTTCCAGACTGATTACATATTTCAATTAAAAGTTGTTCATATACATAAGTAGTAGAAACTTCTAAACTTCTTTTCTCTCACCTGTAGGTTACTGGGGTCCTTGTAGTTCTCATCAGAGGCAATCTGTAGCTTCTCTTGGATCCATTTCTCAAGCTCATCTGCATCTCGCCGGAAGAACTGGAACCGGTAAGAGTCCTCGAGTTTCTGTCTGCGCACAGTAGACAGCTCCTTGAAGCGACGGTACCGGTCCAGAACCTGCTGTCTACGCTCCTGGATATCCTCGGCCGACTCTAGAACTTTGACTCCACTGACATCCATTTTCTAAAAGAGGGCAAAGACTTTGTTAATATATTATTATCCAAATGCCTTTCCATGTGAACTTGGGCTTAGTGAGCAAAAAATCTGAATACACTTTTGAAGAACCTCAATGTGGCTTTCTGATCAGAGAAGAACAAGAGCACGCCAATTAAATAAACCAATTTAAAAAAAGGATTTCACTATAACATTATAAAAAATGTTTTCATTAAACCATATTATATTTATATGCAAATTAATATATATATATGTATATACACCACTAGGTCTGTATGAAACAAACACTCATTCAATGGAAGAACCTAAAACCATGCGGACATTTTATGAGTTAAAAGACACAACTCTCTAGCAATGGCCAACAGCTGAGCACATGGGGGGCCAGGCGGACATTCCTCGCACTTCTGAGCAAACAGACACAAAGAGAGTGCTGCCATCAGCCCCCCGCTGACTCAACTCCCACCCATCCAACTGCATCTGTCCCATACTGTCAGTAGGGAGGGGGCGTTGTGATTTCAGCTGTATTTGAGGGTGGAGGGGATGTTAGTGTCCAGATTGACTGAACCAAAGAGCAGGAAAAGACGGGCCACACCTAGGTTACAGCAAATCTCTCTTAGCTCTTTTTCAACCAATAGCATGATATTGGTTGATCTAGAACAGTTCCAAATTTTCCCACAGCAGAAACTGCAGCTTTGGGCCAGAGAACCTGGTTTCACAGCGGCCTGCAAAACTGCTGTTCTTTAACCAGGAACCGTTAATGTTAGAGGCCATGGTTGGAATAATCTTAAAAGCAGCTCATTCTGGTGCAAAATACACTAGGTTGTTGTTGACAATGGAAACACTCAACAATAAACTCAACACTCTCCAAAAATCTTTATATTCATAAATAAAGACCCCGATGTCTCATGTTTATTTGTAGTTAGGTAATAACAGCGTCTGTCGTTATGTCAGTGGAATCGAGAGCTGATTTTCAGAGAAGTTCAATCTCGAGACTGACTGGATTTCTGGGAATGCAGGGTCTTCTGAATTTCAGAAGTGTTTGAAGTGATAAAAAGCAGAAGAATTCACTTTACACGCAGGTGTGAACATCTGGAGTCATTCAACACTGACGTGAGAACAACTGAACATTTTTCATCTGCTTTCGCTATAGTAACATTAACCCATATATATATAATTTTTTATGAGTTTTTATTTATTTAGGCCGATTCATTTATTTTAAAGCTAAATGCTATTCTCATGGCAGGAATATTACAATTTTTATTGCATTTTAAAAATGAAATTCTGGAATTTAAACCTACTTAAAACTGAAATAGATTTTAAAACATTAGAGGTGTAGAGTGTGACTCATGTCACAATTCAATAAAAATCACGATACAGTGATATTTTAAGCAAAAATAAAACAAGAGTTTATTATTATTACTCAATTATTATAAAAATAACATTATTATCATGAGGACCCACAAATACTCCCTCGTTGCATTATATTTAACATATAAAGTAGTATAATGTAGTCACTCAAACACAATAAATTATTCATGCATCAGGCAAACATTTGAATGTTGTGTTTACTAGGAATGTGCACACCTAATTTCATAACCGTTAAAGCAAAAATCTTGCAACCGAATAGTCGACTATCTATCCCCTTTCCCAGAGACATTCTGTATATGCGATGCATTTGAAAGAACACTTAATCTATGAACAGTTCCATCCCATACTGAATGCCGCTAAAAATAGGTCAGATACATACAATGTTCTTGCCTTGCATTATGGTGATCATTGTATCAAACTTGAGCATTCACTTAAGAACTTTTTGCCAAAATAGACATATTTATTCAAATCAACTGAGTCACTAGGCAGCGTGGGACCAAAAAGTTTAAACCTAATATCCTATTATAAACTGACTTCATCAAATAAATATTAGTCCATATAAATCAGCACGTCAAGGTATTGTTCGTTACAAGTGGAACCACTTGCATGTCAGGAATTGAAATCTGTGCTTTCCTTCATCAAAGGTATCTGTGGCAAAAATCGCAATAAAAGCCTGACGTGTACTGACAATTTTACATTGTTTAACTATATTTTCTTATCATTAGGATGTTTATAATGGCAACTGTTCAAATGTAAAGTAATTTTCATTCATAATGTTTCTCCTTTAATCCAATATACAATTTCACACCGTACTGTCCCTCATAGCCGACAATATAACAAGCCTAAACAAGCTTAATTGTTATACTAATTTAGCATGACATGGAATAGTTTTGTGCTTTCAAAATACTCACTTTGATAATCTTCCAAGCGGACATTTCTCTGATCCTACCACAAGCGCCACAGAGAAAACCAACACATGCAAAGCCTGAGGTAAAATTAAATTATTTTGTTCTGCTCTCGATATACATTTTGCAAAATAATAAAAAAAGAAAGAAAGAATTGTAAACGACCAGTATTTTCCAAGTCCACTAGCATCAATACTACAATTTAATCTCACACATCCCTAGTGTTTACTATAGTACGTGCGTTGTTGTAAATTTGTTCATCATATAAAACCATTGCATCTCTTCAGAAGACTTGGATTTGCATTATTGATTGACTATTTTTTACCTTTATGACATTTTTTTGTAGCTTTTAAGTTTTAGAGGAAAGGACTTTAAATGGAGGGACAGAAATCTCTCAGGTTTCACAAAAAATATATTCATTTGTGTTTGGAAATTGAATGAAAATCTAACAGGTTTGAAATTACAATTTACATTTTTGGGGAATTATACCTTATAAATACGAAGCTCTCTTAGATAAAACTACGGTAACTATATCGCGAGTCATATCGTTTATATCAACAATACATATATAATTTTCATATTGTCACATTTTTATATTGCTATCTCAATTTAACACTATATTATTACACCCCTACGAAGTATTATATGACTGACTTTGTAGCGATGTCACCACTCAGGATTGCAAATTAGGGAATAAAAGCTATGCAAATGTCATGTAGAGTATTCCAGCCTTTACAAAACTATAAAAGATTTCATATTTTAAAACTTTTCCTTTTTTAATTCTACTTAAATATAAATTAAATGAATTTTCTGTATAAAATCTCTCTGTCAGGTGAAAAAGCGAATCCATTATAAATGCGTTTGGGGAGGGTTCAGGCTAATCCAAGGTCAGAGAAACTAACAAAACAGCATTTTTAACAATGTGAAGAGTGGCCAGACTATGGAGTCAGCCATGTAATGCACCGTCAGCCTGGATCAATACAGTCTTTGTTTTGTTTCTGGCCAGAATTGCCATCTTTACACGATAACCCCCCAGAAGAAAAGAGGAAAATAAAAGAGAAGATGGTGGAGTGAGGAGCCTAATATGAAGGGTGGGGAGAGAAAATGGAGGTCATAATGCTAAATATGAAAGAGGCAGAAACGGCACAGGTTTATGATAATTAACCACAGCAGATCAGCTCAACCAGTGGCTGCTATGTTCAAAACATCTGCTTGATATATTGACAGGAGGATAGAAAAGAGGAAGCAGATAAGGAAGTGATTAGCTAATGGCCGATCCATTAGTGAGGTACTTGACTCAATCATAACATCTCAATAAGACATAAAACCATCCAGATGAGAAATGCGATGAACGAGCGAAGATCTAATGCACAGCTTGCGCTTTACTGTGGAAACATTTGGTTTTTGTCCAGATCAGCTGGACGCATGCCACCCATCCCCCTCCCAGCCTCTCCCAAAACGATCCCATCTCAATGTCCGCTCAAATCAGACAGGGGATTACGACCAGCTGAGCCTGGTTACAGTCTGACAGCTCTGTGGGGATCATGACCACAGATCTGTACCGTTAAAATAAGCCGGCAAATGTGCGTTGGAAAAAACGCAAGAGGCCGCACCCATGTACAGATCAAAAGTCAGGAGACGTGCACACTCAACCCATGATATGTCTTTAAAAAAACAGTATCAGTATTCATTTTGTGACAATGTTTTCAAAATACTTAAGCATGAAATAAGAGATACAAATTTAAATACAGAATGCAATAAAAACTCACTGTAATACAAAGCTATACGTTCACGAAAGCCTCACTGCAGTCCAGCTGTAGCAACAGATAGTGCCTCTAAAAGCGACTGCGCACTAGTGATAACAAACTCACACGTTCTTCTCCTTCCCTCTTAGACTGTCGCTTCTGAATTCAAATAAATACGGTAGTCCAGCAGCAGTCTGGAACGTTACCTTCTCATTCCCACAAGCTCGTTCATTGACCACAGCACTTCAGTAACTGCCTCTCACATTCCCAACACATGATGACACAGGCAAAGTCCAACCTCTCACTCTCCTGCAATACAGCGGTCATTTATGATTTATGAACAGCCAACCATAACAAGAGCTTTAGAACATGACATGTTGAAAACCATTTCATGTTCTTGAGGTTTGTGAAATAAAAAACGACCATCTTTGCTGTTGTACAACTATTACAGTCAGAACCACAAAGCCACAAACCAAAAAAAAGGAAGTATGAAAAAAAGAAAAGAAAAAAATACTATGGAAGTCCATCAACGACATTCTTCAAAATATCTTCTACAAAGAAATTCATAGAGGATTGGAACAACTTGAGGGTGAGTAAATGATGACAGAATTTTCATTTTTTGGTGAAGTATCCCTTTAAGGATATTCCCACTCCACCCAGACAATCAGGCAAGGTTCCCATTCCCAATCTCCTGATAATGAGTTGTCCTCTGATAGACATTCTTAAGATTCTCTCAGAGAAGAGCTGGGATATTAATAACCACAAGCCTGAAGGTGACACAGATTTCCAAAGCAGTATACAGAAGATAGTAACAGTGTGTAAGACTGAACCATTAATCGGGTAAAACTAGAACATCAAAGTGAGTCAATCATACAGCCCCGTTCACACAATGAGAAAGCGACATAATCCCATTCATTTTTAAAGAAGAGTTAACACGAGCAACAGTGACTGCTGGCCGAACGTATGCATCACACGACAAAAGTAAATAAGCAACAAATTTTGCGGGCAACAACCAATAGGTGTGAAGACTGTCAGTGGAGCTCATGCATCACGGTCTCGAGTGCAGGCAAAACAGTACAGAGTTCTGGAGCGATTTCACCGCTTTATATGATTTGACTGTAACCACAAACACGGATATAATAAAATGAATTGTCGGCAGTCCCTGTCCAGAAATGATCCATCTTGGTTGAGCTTTCAATGTAAGTATGGAAAGTGTGAAGCTGATTGGGAGGCTCCTTTTAATGTAGTTATGGAAACGGTGAAGCTGATTGGTTGGCTCTTTTCAATGTTGTTATAGAAAGTATGAAGCTTATTGGTTGGTTCTTGTCACATGATCTGTGGTGCGCTTGCGGGACTCTGAAAAGTTGTGACAGTGCGCGTTTTATGATGGTCTCTTTTCAGATGTCTATAAATAAAATAACGAATTTCAGCAAGCAAAAGACATGTGAACGGCCCCTTAGTGAGTTTAATTCATACATTGACAGTTTGTAGTGTTAATGACTTGATGCAATGAGCAGTTTAGCACTACTGTTCATATTACAGTTTCCCCTGCATTATATTGATTATTAGAGACAAGAAAATGAATCGTGTCAAATTCAAATGAGGTTTTAGTAATCTTTGGCAGTACGAGTGAGTTTAATGATTTACCGTATTTTCCTGCATATAACCCACAGGTTATACTATATTTTACAAATCCCGCATAAGGGTGCGGGCTATATCACAATTTTTTTTACACGTAATAAAATTTCAATATATTTGTTACGTCCCTAAGGACGTAAGGGTTTTTTTGCGGTATTTTCTTTCTTGTGAGGGTTGTTGTCTCTGGCCCCTGTACTATCACTCTGATAGCTGCCGCTGATAGGCTGTCTGACCTGTCAATCATGAGAGAAGACGTGATTGGCTGTGCTGTCATGAGGGCGGGCTCTTCTCATCTCATCCGATGATCAACAGCTGTAGAGTCGCTTCTTAAGGGACGTGCTGCTAGACAGCGGGAGAGACTGCTTTTTCTTTTTCTTCTGATTCTGACTTGTGTTTGTTTTCTTATTGTTTGAATTTCGTGCACAAGCACTGTGTACCGAGCCTGAACAGTTATGATAATTGACGTCATGTGAGCAACATTCGAAATTAACTTACACAAAAAAGTTAATCAATCTTTTGGGTGCGGGTTGTGCCAATGATTTTTTACACAAAACCCGCAGGCTATATGAGGGCGCGGATTATCTGCGGGTTATATGCAGGAAAATACGGTAATGCACTGAGCAAAGCATATATATAGTTTAATACTCATTTTAATTCTTGTAAGTCTAATTCATATTCAAATAAGAATAATAGCTAAGTTTAATATATAATTTGTGATAGCATTTTGAAAAGATATGGACAGATGTGCAGTCTACCAATAACATTAGAGCAACAGCAGTAGGAACACCCACAAACGTCTTCACAGTACAAAGTCGCGGTCGCTGTGAACAGGGCTTAAGGTTACACTGCTAAGACAACAAGATTCTTATCAGATCACAAGATGAAAAAAATGCAGTGATGTAATAAGGCACCCATTTCCTCAAGTATTCATTTTTCATAACATGGATGGATCCCATTCTCCAAACATCAGTGTTCAGCAAGAGTGAAGCACTTATCATTAAATGCACTCCCACTATCAAGCTGGGAATACTGAGAACTAAGTGAGGTCATGTTGAAAGCCTGGAAGTTTCCATAGTAACACATCTGTATCCGAGGGGCGCTGACATCTGAATGGGAGGATGCAGGCCTAAAGAATTTAGAGGAAACGGGTGGGATGCCTCCAAGGATTTAGTTTGGCTAATAGTAACCGTTCAAAGAGTCCAAAAAGCTGAAAGAATAGCAGTGTTGCAGGGAGATACAGAGAGCTGCCCATATTATTTCAGCCCTTGTATGCTGTTAGCTCATTTTGAAAAGGCTACTTTATTGATTTGGATTTGAAAGCTCCACAAACCCTGAGAATAACAGATGCACACAAATTGAGCCCATCCTAAACATGAAATATTTATGATTATAGATCGTATTATATTGAGCTGCAGAAATTAAAAAAAGGTTCACTGCAGCCTCTTATCCCAGCTGCAAGGGATCAAAACTTCACACGTAGGTGGATTTCAAGAGACTTAATCCATGAAAGCATGTCAACTAGGCTACATCATGCAGAACACACCCACGCAAACCATGCAACAAACACACAAAAACCTGAAACAAACCAGCACTTCCATGCATCAAATATAAAAAAGCACCACATACTTCACAAACATAATATCCTGTATCCGGTCACATATACTGTTACTTACTTTCAGCCCAAGTACTATGTGCAATGATGTTTCTTAAGATGATGAGGGGTGCATGAGTATGCAGAAAACAATACCTCACTTTCACTGCATTTTTCTAACCATCTCCTCTCCCTCTCGCTGCAGTGCTGACAAAAGCATCAGCGCTGCAGTGACGGGCCTGTGTGGGGAGACAGCCAAGGTAGAGCCCAGCCCATGCGTCTCACTTTTTAAGAGAATAAGGGGGAAAAACATTTCACTTTCTTCCTTCCTGCACTGATAATGCAAACACTTTCAATTTATTTTCTCATTGCTACTACACAGCAAATCAGGGCAGAAACCAACACAATCTCATGACAATTCATAACTATTTTACATTAGGCCAAATTGGTGGCTAATTCATACAATCTCATTTGTATGTTTTGATATAATCTGCTAACATCCCTGTATGGGTGGACCTTCATGCTCGCTTTTTTCTAATTTTTTGTACAAATTCATATGAAATCGCCACCTCATAAAACAGTTATGCATTACCGTGAGTTTAGGTTGGAGATGCAAACTCATATTTTACCTTGAGTTTGGGTTTAAGAAACTTGGACATGGTAACAGAAGTCTCGGGGGTTGGCTACAAGGCGTAATGTAAAACATCGTTATTGGTTAAAACATTGAGATAAAAATAGATCAGGGACAAATGCAAGTAAACCATTTAATATATTCAAAATTCACTGGTTATGTGAGGTAAAGTAGAGCATGCAGTATTATAGCAGTTCATGCAACAAAATAACAACAGACCACAGGAAAGAGACCATCTGACACATATCAACGTGACAATGTAGACATGAATATGAAATAAGGGGACACTTCAGGTTTCCGTCGCACCGGGATGCAACCCGAAACCAGAACAACGGCACAACACAGAGCCTTTGGCCTGTTTTTATCAAGTACAGCCTTACACCATGCGAAACCAACAGTGACTATGTTTATATGTGCACCAATAATAACCAAAGTAAGGACTTGATCACAGTAAGATGTTTACACAAACAAACCTTTTCAATTAATTCAATAATCAAGTACTTTTTTCCAATGGGACCCTAATGACCTGGACAAATTGTCTCTAATAGTCATAAGTAAATTTAAAGAAGGAAGTGAATATATATATATATATATATATATATATATATATATATATATATATATATATATATCTTCATCAGGATTGGTTTAATGTCTTGAACCAAGAAGATCTCTAAAATATGGTGGCGTTTGCAACAACTATTTGCCTCAATTATTTTCAATGACAGAAATTCCAAAGCAACACAGAAAACGTTTGGGACCCTGACACTTGGGAGGGGTGAACTAAAATAGTTACGCAGCTGCATTCGCAAAGGCAACACGTCCCAGAGGACACCCGCACCCATTTAGAGTTGCGTTATGAGACAGGAGACCACACCCTTTTAAAGATTCTCAACAATTTGGGGAGGGGAGTATAATGAACAATGATGTTTGTTTACACTGTTATACAGAGACCGACAAAAATGCTAAATTCCAGACGTGGACAGGCAGTGCAAGGTTATTTCATAATGCGTAATTGCACCAGATCTCTAAATAAAAAAGCACAACTTTTTAGCACAATAACTAAATAATCACAACACCAAAACAACCAATAAAGAAATATCTGTAAAAAAAAAAAAAAAAAAAAACATATCAAACCATTTATCGGTCTTATATTCTTATATCTTATATATCGGTCTCTACATATTTCAACGAATAAGGGGCCCAATGTAAAACGATGAATATTGCACAGTTTATAAGCAATGCATGCTAATGTCTGAACACAAAAACATGAATCTTTTGACTTCAGGGGCTTTTTCATATTCTCAGCAGGGCTGTTGGCATGCATATTAAATCAATGCTTGCCCATAAAAGTCCATGGGTTCAAAAAGCAACAGTACAAAACCTTGCAGGCATGTTTAGAGGCTGTAATACTTTACAGAACAGTTTGCATAAGTCAATAAAGTGCAGAATTTAATATACTGACAATATAACAAAGACAATGCATTACTTTGCCTGTTTATATCCATTCACACGATTTTAGTTATAATTATGGCGTTAATTCAGTGTATACAGCATATTTGACTTTATTAACAATAATTTAAACATAGTTGTTTTTAGCTATTTTCAAACATTCGTTTCAGATTAACCATCATCTACTCAGTCAAGTGTGCAACTGTGTATAATAAAAACTATCAGACCATCAAATGTAAATGTAAACCATCAGAAAACAATAAAAGCCCAGGCCTCGTTTCAGAGCATTAATCCAAGTGAAACAGGCGCTGGGCGGATCCCCAATAGCCTGAATGTATACGGCTATACATTTTACATTAACGTTAATATTACATTACATTACATTTCATTTAAGAAAATACACACAGACTGAGTGTTATGTATCGGTAGAAAAGGGTACGTTGCTGAAATGAATGTCTTTGTTTGGGATTGGAGGAGGTTGTAGGTTTATCTGCACGTACAAATGCCTTTCATATAAACCTAATATGATTAAACCAGGTTTTTATTTCTTGGTTTAAAACGTCTCAGTGTAGTCCTATAGGTTTAAACGAATCGTGTTGCACAGTGTACTGTATCCGTGTATGATGTTTCATTTATGATCTAGCCGTGAATATGGGTTAGCTCGGCAGCTAACGACTCCACTGGGCAGGGCATTGAAAGCGTATTCATTCTTCATGTTCGCACAACAATGTAATAACACTATATCTATAGTAAAATAAGAGAAATGTGCTGTTCGATATAACATTAAAAAGATGAAAACGGTCGCTCAAACGCCCGGCGCGACGCTCAGCATAACAAACGTGACAAAAACCAAACCGTTGTTTTAGTTTTTAATATAACGTCCTGGAAATGTGTTTTTGTTTGTAAAATTGCACAACTGTATAGTTGAAATTTGGTGTAATATCCTACCTTGCTGGAGGATTTGCGCTGTTTTTCTGAGGCTGGGTGGCAACTGTTGGCGACCTCAACGAATGAAATAGCAGCGTCGCTCGAGCTCTCGAATGAAACGAGTTGCGCGAGACAGTGACATCATGCACTGCAGCAACGAGCCGAACGCTGACGGAAAATGCCGAAAACACCCTATAGGTCTCCACTCAGTCTAACTAGATCACATTTTAAACATTTCACAGCTCTGTGTTCTGCATTGAACAAAATACATTTGACTCATTTGATTTTGCTATGTACTGCTGAAATGTCTGTTTGATCAATTTGATCAATCAACATATTTGATCAATTTGGTGAATTTCATTACTGTAATTAATTTAATTGATTCCAAAGAAGGCCTACTCATGGTCTGGAAAATGCTGCCATAACACATTTGGTCTATAGGTTTCTGCTGTATCACAGTGTCTTGGCATATCCAGGTGGAATTTGGGAGAAATTTCTGTAAATAAAACAAGGACAATAATCAGGAAATATGAGATTCATTGGAAGCAAAATAATCAGAAATGAGGACAGATGAAATCTTCAAGTACTATCGGTATGGCTATAGTAGATTTTTTTTTTTAAATACAATTATCTTTCAAGGAGGGAAACAGAAACCAGAATTCAAAAGAGCCAGAAATATAATAAAGAATGTTTTAGAAGCAAGAAGTGCTTTGGTGTGTAAAGAGAACTTGTTTGCAATTAAATTCAGTCCTCTTTTTTTGTACGGCCTATTCATACTGAACTTTTTGAGACCTTGAATTGCAAACCACTCGAGTCGTTCTAGGTGGTTCTCTCACGGCCCAATTTTGTCTATTGTCTTGGAGACTCATGCAGTTTAACACTTATTCTTGAACTGACTGTTTCTAAAAGGCATTTTAAGGATGTGAACGTCCATGTCATGAATATGTGTGAAACTAGGAGAGAGGTTACAGAGAATTTAGCAAGGAGGAGTAAATGTGCAAACTCTGCCTTGAGAAAACAATCACTGAGTTACAATAAAACTTTAAATCATTTTAGTCTAATTTATTACTTAAATTTAGGATGACTGGAAGCCAAAACTATAATGTTTCTTAAAATGACCTATATATATATATATATGTGTGTGTGTGTATGTTTTTTTTTTAACATAATGATTGTAAGCTTAATTGCTGCAGGAAATAAACCAATCTTACCATCATTATGTAAATAAAACACAAATGTCTCTATTCACCTACATTTACATATTTATAGCTTGTATGAATAGCACATTAGCACGTCTTGCATGAATGAGAGCCATCAATAGCTGCACAGTGTATAAAGCACAAGATTCCTTCCCATTCCTTTCATCAGTCTGGTCTCTGCACTTCGGTTAACGTCTGTAAACAGACTGAGGAGATGCCATCTTGTGATTTCTGCGGATACGGCCCGACTGAGAATAACGAAGGGATCTCATTCTACAAGTAAGTTTGTGATCAGTTTGTCTGACAATAAAACGAAACCGTTATGTGACTGATTACTGATATATTCTCTCAGATTCCCATTACAAGAAGAGCATCGCCGCGATTGGATAGTGAACATGGGGAGGGACGCTGAATGGACTCCATCTGAATCCTCATCTCTGTGCTCCGCTCATTTCACTCCGGAATGTTTTGAATCTGGATCTGCGCGTTTACACTCAGACGCGATTCCGACTCAGTTTCATTTTACACAGTCCACTGTAAGTCTGTTTAACTATCTACGGCGGACAGACCTTGTGCAATTGATTAATCTATGGGTTTAATTGACACTGAACTAGCCCAGCCTTCCATATGTGTAATATTTTATAAGTTTTTTTTTAAACAATGTAAACTTTTTTTTTTTTTAAATTAAAACACTTTTTGTGTTTCAGAATCAGATTAAAAAAGACACTGAAAATATCCTTCCTGGCCAACAAGTACCTGAGTTAACCGACTCATCCGGATCAACCGGCTGTGAATGTTATAAACGTCTGCAGGCCACAGAAAGAAATTACCAGCTGAAATTAGCTGCTGCTCAGCTTCAGATAAAAGAGTACAAGAAGAATCTAGCAGAGGAATCACGGAAAACAACGCAATGGCAGAAGAGAGCGATAGTTTTGCAGAGTGCAATCAGAGCAATGAAACAAAGGGGGTCAATACCTGCAACAAGAAAAACTTCTACACCTAAAACAAAACATCTGGGCAGAAACACATTTGGACATTGAGGATTACGTGGAAAAACAAAGCATTATATATTTTTAGTACTGTATTCTAAATTTTCTTGTCGCTTAAACAGTAGAGTGTGGTGCTTGCAACACAAACGTCATGGGTTCAATTCCCAGGGAAAGCAGGAACTGATTAGAATGTCAATGTGTTCCTTAAATGCAATGCAAGTTGCCTTGGATAAAAGCTTCTGTCAAATGCATAAATGTAAATTTTAGTCTGTTTGCAATTGAATCGGTTTTCTTCAATCACACAATGCGCTTCCTTTCGAAATACTTTATACACGTCAGAACAGTATTATACACTTGATATGCATATAAATATTCTTACCAATTAAAAACGAATGTACCATTGCATTCCATATAAGCACAAACAACAGTGAATCATTGTGGTTTGGTTACTTTACATGATGGTACGTCAGATAAATAAAACCAAAAGACAAAAAAGTGCAAGTATGACTTTAAACAAACAAAAAAAAAAAAAACCAGACGGATAATTACAGTAATGTAAAAATGTATAGCACCAAAAAACATTTTATAACTGGAATTCTATGCTCTCAGCCTACCAAAGACAACAATTTAACATATACCATGACTCAAAACATGCTTTCTGTATTGTAATTATACAGAAAGATTCACATAAAGGCCCTGCTTCAAACAAAATCAACTGGCAAGAAAAATAAAACGATAAATCCTGAGTTTGTAGTCATTTTGTCTCTTAAACCAATTCAAATACTAAGCAAAATTAGTAAGCAAATTCAGATTTGAGCAGGTGTTCATTTCGTTTTAAATGGGACTTTATGGAGATAATGGTTATATTAAAACTCTTACTGTGCCTCTAACAACCATCATGACACTTTACCATCACTGACATCGTTTTTTATCGAAACTGAAAGCAATTAGAAAATACAGAATCAGATGCTACAACTAAAAAACAAACTGTATGTATTATAACCAGATGACAGTAAAAGGTCAAAGAAGAATAAATCTATAATGGCCATATTAGTGTAAGTGCAGTAAAACCTTCATTATTGTCGTGTATATTAAGGAAGAAGAGTTTTGCATGAAGATAATAATAGCTTGAGGTTGGTTTATTGCATAATGACCACTTTAAAACGGGGCAAAATGAGTCAAGATAAGAATTTGTCTGTAAGACTGCAATTCTCATTCTAGGATGGATATGAGTAAAACAACTAAAGTGAACTCTATCTTAGTACTCAGCATGTCTAATAAATAAGCCTTTTAAGAGTAAAGTACAAAGCACAGCGAAGTCAAGAGGTCGTCAGTTGTGACACGTAGAATAATACATGTGAGTGCATTTAAAGGAAGTCTTAAAAGGAGAATTTTCAAATCGGTGAAGGCGTGCGGAACGAGGACCCAGTGAGAGCAGGATCTCCAAACACATTGACGTAAGAAGATTTTAGGAACTGGACATAGTTCTGGAGGCTACGGTTTGTGCTGTCGGACTGCTCCAGTCTGTCCTTGACGTCTTGTAAACGGCTCTGGTATTTCCGTTCAGCCTGTGAGGAAGTTCACAGATGTTTTGATGAATGTGAAACTGAGAAAATGTACAAACGGAGAAATTTCACTGACCTCCTCTTTGGATCGTTGTAACTGGTTCAGCTCAGTTTTCATTCGGCTCAGTTGAGTCTCTAGGTCGACAATTTTGGACTGTGTAACACGCTCTTTAGAGGCTGCCCGCTCCCTGGTCTGGGTAACCTGTCGATCAACAGGGAATCTTCAATGAAAAAGCTTTGCAAGAAGAAAACTGAGATAATTGAACCATGGCAGTTGGGGCCAGACCTGCCGACGAGCATCGTCCAGGGCCTCCTCCAGCTGTCGAGTCAAAATACTGCACTCCCGAGACTTTTCTTCCAGACGCACCTGGTTGCTATGAATAGTCTCTTCACGTTTTGAAATCACCTGGATGAGGTCTCGATTTTGTGAGTTAGCCTCTTCCAGCTTCCTGTTGTCAACAGAGGATAGAGCATGCTAAAGGGAATATTTTTTATATCTTTCTTTGCAATATTTTCAAAAATAACATAAAAGCAGATTGTTTTAAAGAAAAAAAATGTTACGAAACAGCATTGGAACCAATTTTTTTTAACGACATGAGTGACTGTTGACAGAACTATCCCTTTAAGAGATTAAAATACTTTAAAATTAATGACAGACAATGAACGAGAGACAAAAAGACAAAGTGACAGACCGTTCAAGTCCCTCTGCTTTGTGCTGAAATTGCTTGTTTTCCTCTAGTAACAACATGTTCTTGTGTCTCAACATCTCTGACAGACTTCCCTGTTGCTCCGCCTAAACACAATCCACCAGAAAACATACAATTCTATCAATAAAAACAATTTATGTATTAATAAAGGTCACTAAAAATCTGTCTATTAGCAACTTGCAATGCCAAGGTCATGGGTTTGATTCCCAGAGAAACTGATTAGAATGTCAATGTGTATCTTAAATGCAATGTGAGTCACTTTGGATAAAAGAGTCTGCCAAATGCATAAATGTATAAAAGTAAAATTTCCCACCCTTTTCCTTCCCACTGACCCTTTAGAATCAAACAGGCTCTTTTTGCTACTGTGCCTTCAGTATTTCTATTAGTAAATTCAACAAATTCTGTTAGGAATGGCTACCTTATTTGCATATGAAAAGAGAAACAATGGCCTTGCCAAGCTGCTGAATGCTGAATAGCCATTGATATGGTAAATGTAAGCAGACACATGCAGTCTTGAGGAAAGTTACTTGTAAAAAGTGATGCATTACAATATTGTGTTACTCCCTAAAAGTACCTAATTACTAGTTATTTTTTATGCAACATAATGCATTATGTTACGTTGCATTACTTTTTCCTCACCTTACTGAGGCTTCCAGGCCATGCAGGTGTTTGCCAGTGTTTAACGCAGTAATGCATTCAACAACATAACCTTCATTTTCTTTTAAAAACATTTAGAACATTATTATATTCGGACCACTTAGAATAGTTCCTGACCCCTGGAGATATGTATGCCACACCAACTATCTCTTAACATTACAGTTTATAACTTGTTGTTGAAAGTAACGTGTTGTTACCTGTTGCCACATTTTGAGTAAAAATAGTTACTCAAATATTAATGTGCAAATTAAAAGTAACATCTAAGTATTATATCCAAGTAATCTGATTACGTAATGCATGTTACTTGTAACGCATTACCCAAACATTGGTCACATGTCCTCACAGTAGTGTTGTTGAGACCTTGAAGAACTTTTGTAGCCTTTTCTGTTAAGACTATTATGTTCTTCCAGTGTTTTTCCTGAAACAACTGGGCATGTTTTAAACATTAAATGCAAACTAAGTCTAGCACTTTTGTTTTTGTTATTCTTAAAGTGGTCATGTTTGTATTTGCTGTTTTCTACTTATTTATGGTGTATTGCCATTGTTATTTACTGTTATTCATTAATATTTTTCCTGTTGTTGTTTCTTCTTGATGTATGGTGACCTTGGGTGATTTGAAAGGCGCCTACAATAAAATGTATTATTATTATTAAAGACTTATGCCGCACACCTTGATGCGTAGCTCAGCGAGGGAGGTGCTGAGCTCTGCGTTTCTTCTCTCTTGCAAGCGCTCTTTCTCGTGAGCTTCCTGCAACTGGAGTTCGGCATGTCTCAGAGCTTCGGGAAGTGGCTCCAGTTCTGCCAGACGACCGTGAAGCTGATTCCTGACCAGCTGTATCTCCTGGTCTAGCTCGTCTCTTACAGTCTGAACTTCACTTTCAGCCACCTGAAGGCGTGCACAGTACTCGTCCGCTTCGGCACGGGTCTTCTGAACCTATGAATAAAAAGACAGAGAGCAGAGTTTATAGACGGACAAGAAATTTTTTTTTTTGACACACACACAGAGAGTGGTAAGATTTAAACTGTTTTTGTGTTATGGGATGTATATATGGGAAGTAATTTCAAATTTGGATATTTACAATGTAAAATAACTTACTTTATTCTTGTGATTACAAAGATGAATTTTCAGCATCATTACTCTAATCAGTGTCACATGATCTTTCAGAAATCATTCAAAAATGCTGATTTGGTGCTCAATTATTAATTATTGGTGCTCAATTATCAATATTGAATCTTAAAATTCGTTGATGATTAGAAAGTTCAAAAGAACAGCATTTATTTAAATAGAAAACTATTAACACTTTTGATAAATTAGTTTGAATAAAAGTATTAATTAACTTCTTTCTGTTTTTTTATATCTTACACCAACCCTTTTTTCAACATTAAACACTAATAAGGAATGTTGCCTGAGCAAATCAGCATATTAGAACGATTTCTGAAAGATCATGCGTGACTGAAGACTGAAGTAATGATGATGAAAACTTACATTTTAAAATATATTAAATAGCAAACAACTCTTTTAAATGGTAATATTTCACAATATTAGTGTTGTTACTGTATTTTGAAAAAATAAATACAGCCTTAGTAAGAAAAACTCTTAATCTTAATAATTGAGTTTGCTAAGAGTTTGAGGATCACACCTGGGCTTTATAGCTGTCCACCAAGCTCTCATACTGTTTCACGGAAACTTTGACCTGCTGGACCTCAGACTGGGACAATGACAACTTCTCTTCCAAGGCAGACAAAGTGGCCTACACAAGCACAGCAATTCAGCTTTCATTTGTATTCATTTGTCATATTTATTATAAAGGCATGAGGACAACCGAGTGATTATGGATAAAAGGCAATCAATAAAAAATAAAAATAAAATTTGGAGATTAGAATGGTATGGCTGCAAATGGAGAAACCTTAAGGCTCTGGTTCTCCAGGCGTATAGTAGTGCTCTCAGTATTGAGCTCATGAAGGCGATCTAAGAGTCCTTCTCTCTCAGTTCGGGCTTTCTCTTCCTGCCCATGCAACTGTTCTGTCAGGTCTGTAATACGGCTAAAAGAACACACAAGAATAGTTTGCAAGGCTTTCTGGGAAGCTATATTTGTTTAATTCATTGTTTACAGTTATTCAGAATTAGGATTTGTATAATCATACAAGGGACGCCAATCCCTGCTGACCTGTTCAACAACGTGATCTCCATCTCTAGCTGTCCTTTATCCTTCATCTCTTTTGCGTGGCGATTGCTCCAGTTCTCCGCGGCTGACACAGCATCTGCCAGCTGTGCTTCCTGTGAAAAGATTAATTATTTTATAATTTTATATTGGCTTAAAGAAAAGAGACAAAATCTACACTTCCTGTCAAAAGTCTTTTATGCTCACCAAGGACATATTTATTTGATAAAAAATACAGTAAAAACAGTAATATTGAGAAATATTATTACAATTTCATTTTGATAATTTATTCTTGCGATGGCAAAACTAAATTTTCAGTGTCAGTTTTAAGCGTCACATGTGTCCTTCAGAAATCATTCTAACATGCTGATTTTGTATCATCAATGCTAAAAACAGTTGTGCCCTTTAATATTTTTGTGGAAACCATAATACATATGTTTTTCAAGATACATACATTTTTATAATTAATAGAAAGTTCAAAAGAACAGCATTTAGTTTAAATGCCATCTTTTATAACATTATATATTTCACTCCCGATTAATTTAATGCATTCTTGCTAAATAACGGTATCAATTTAATTTCAAAAAATCGTACTGACCCCAAACTTTTGAACAGTAGTGTACATTGTAAACCTTCCATTTCCCGAGTGACAAATTAACCAGAAGTGAAGCAAGAAGAAAGGATTTTTTCAGCAGCATACTACAGTTTGAAACATTTATCAAAGAAAAAAACTAATTTTAGAAACCTGTAAGTATACATTGAGCTCATTCTACTCACTATCTCCATGAGCTGAGCGCTGAGCTGTCCAACAGTGTCTTCACTGCGCTGGGCCCGCTGTTTCTGAGCTCGCGTGGCTTTCTTTAGGGCCTCCTTATCAGCCTCCGCTTGCTGCCTGAGGTCTCGCAACTGATTCTGCAGGAGATCTACCTCCCCCTGCTGCTGGCTAATGGATCGCTCTAAATTCTGAACCAAATGGATTTTATACATTTTATATATATTTCATGCTTCATTATAAGTAAAGACAATATTTGAATTATATAGACAATATCTGAAATCATCTAAATATATCTTGTAGAATAAACACTATTGGTAGTGGTAGAGGTTAGGTAAATACTAATGATGATGTATGCATTACCCTGAGCTGAACATGAAGGCGGTTATTTTCTGCCTCTTTATTGCGTAGTTGACCCTGCAGATGGGCTCGGGTGGACTCTAAGACCTTGGACAGTTCACTGGTGGTCTTTGCACTGTCCTGTTACAATGGGAAATGATAAGGTCTCACAAATAAATGAAAGTATCATTAAAAAAAATAGTGACCTGCAATAACTAAATGTGACACGATAATG
Organism: Rhodeus uyekii; assembly: GCA_037043235.1. NCBI lineage: Eukaryota > Metazoa > Chordata > Actinopteri > Cypriniformes > Acheilognathidae > Rhodeus > Rhodeus uyekii. Next base: position 161,077 of record JAWRVZ010000546.1, read on the forward strand.
CTTAAAGTGTATAATATAAATTTAAATTACATTTAAAAACTGAAAATGGTATAATCAACATAGATGTTTCACATTCTTTTTGTGAGAGGGCAGCATCACTTCTGAAATTGTACAGCAGTGTTTTAATGTAGCATTACATAAAAAGTAAGTGTCATTTTAACACCAATGTGAACAATCCGTGTTTAGGGTTTCAGGTAGGCCTACATTATATTGATTTAAGAACAGAAATTGAATAATCAAATGTAAAAATAAAACACTGCTTAATATTCACTGTATTAATTAAATATACATTGATCCTTATTAAATCTACAAACGTCATGCAGTCAAGAGCAGTTAGTGAATTTCTCTTAACCTTTTGTTGTTTGATTAACATTAAACACACAGACGGAAGTAGGTTTATTAGGCTACTGTCACTTTAATCGGTTCAGTCCACTTAAGACATAACGAACTGTGTTTATGTGAATACTTACCAAGATGGCATTTTGACATAACCTTGTGTGTTTCTGGCCATATAAGCTGCAAAACTGAATTCGGGATCATCCGCTGTCTGAGAGAAGACTTTCTGCGCGCGAGTACTTTGCGTATTACATTTAATAACATTACGCTTGTCACACATATGTAACAGTCATGTGTCCAGTTTGCTCTCTGCTGCGACCTAAAACTTTTGTTATCTTTTGGGTTATTAAAATCAAGTCGTTACCGCAAGCTGTTGAGATATACATATTGCGATATGAACATTTGCAGTAGTGCAGCTCTGTAGTTTACCTTTTCGCTTTCTAACAAGGACGTGAGCTGGTTAACCTCTCTCTCTTTGTCTTGAAGTTTTACAAGAATACGCTGGAAGACAGAAAGAAGTTCAGTTTTAAAATTAAGAAATCAAAAATAGCGCAGCATACTTTACACAAACCAACACAAACCGAATTGTCTTCTTCCACATCAGAAAGTCTTTTCAAAAGCGCATCTTTCTGCTCCAAAAGTCTTAGTGAGTCCATCTGTTACAAAACAAGAAGTTAATACAGTTATGGTTTTTAGTAATAATAATAATATACTCTACATTTATTTGAGACGAAGCAATACCTCTCGACTATGTTGTTCTCTTAAAAGATGTCTGAGGGCTCTGTTAGTGCTCTCAAAAGTCTCCAGCTTCTGCAGCAAGAGCTCTTTCTGTCGGACCAAGAGTGTGGAGTCCGATCCTGACAACTTTTTCTCCTTTACAAATATAGAAAAAATATTTTTAAAGCATATCTGATATTGTACATGACACCGTACAACATGTTTCAAAGTGGTTTTAAAGTTCTGTAGAGAGAAATCCATACAAAACTGTTCTGAAAAGTGTATTTTGCTCACATTCCCACTCCTGGACATATGGCTGACCGTTTCACGAAGGGCCGACACCTGCTTGGCAGCTGCACTGCTGTCCATCTCTGCTTCCAGCAGCTTTCTGAGTAGAACATCTTTATCTAGCGATATACTGTCCCTCTCTAGTCTAGATCAGAAGAAAGGGTTCATATTATATTTTACATTTTTTTATACGTAATAACAAAATGTTTAAACGTCAATGTTTTAATCATACCTCCCAAAATCATTCTCCACCAGCATCTTTTCCATGGACTCCCGAAGGCGGGAGTTCTCCTGCTCTGTGGCCTCCAGCTCCCGGGCGACCTCTGCAAGCTCCTCCTCCTGCTCAGCAATGACCCGCTGTGATGCGCTCAACCTCTCTGACTGACGCTCAAGCAGCTGCTCCTTCTTACGAAGCTCTACCTGCAAACATCACCATTTGCTTTTAATTGTTCACAAATTCACTCAAATTAACTGCTAATATTAAAAAAAGGTTTACACGTGTATGTGTGTATATATATTTTTTTTATTTTTTATTTTTTTGATGGTTAATTTAATTTTTTGATGGTTTTCCAAAATGACTAACTACTCAGCATTTTCACTGGCAATTTTGACACCAATACCGTGGGGAAAAACTACCACAAGATTTTTTAACATTATCTCATAATTTGGCAGCAGGTAAATTAGACAACTACAGTCTCTTTAAGACCTGACACACAGATCCGTTATACATTATGCGTTATGCATTTTATGAGAGTACTCAACAAGACATTATTTTGTGTGTATTTGAATTTTAAGTGCAATAAGAAGCCAAAAAGAACTCAATTCAGTCAACTTCATGTGAGCGCAGAAGAATCTAGAAAAAAATTGATCATTGATCAGTTTCCTCAAAAAATGTTAAGCAGCACAACTTCAGAAAATGTAGAAATATAACATCAATATAAAATGTATCTTGAGCAGCAAATCAGCATATTATAATGATTTGTGCAGGATCATTATAATATGACACTGAAGACTGGAGTCATGAAGCTGAAATGTAGCTTTGCCATCACAGGAATACATTTTTTTCAATATATTACAATTAAAAACAAATTGTAAAAACATTTCACAATAGTACCATATTTACTGTATTTCTGATCAAATAAATGAAGCCATGGCTAGCATTAGAGACCTTTCAAAAACATTAAAAAAATTCGGTGTTTCTAAATGCTGAATGAATATTTCCCAGTATATAAATGTAAAATGTTATTCTCTTGAACGCAAGAATGACAAAGAAATGTTCCATTTCTCCAATCTCTCTTCTCTCACCTCATTTTTCAGAGAGCTGACCTCCGTCATTAGGCTGTCGATCTTCCTCTCGTACTGATTGATGCGTCCATGCATTGCCTCCTCCTCATCAGTGGAGAGATCTTCTATTCGGAGAGGAGTTTGGGAGCGTTCAGGCTCCTGTGGAGGCGTTATCTCCAGACGATGAGTTGGTCCCTAAAACATAAACATTATAACATCTGAAATAACAAAAAGTGGTTTTCTTACACAAAAGACATTAAAATACTTCAGTGCTATCACTCAGTAGCCAATAATTTTATACCTTAAATCTCATCTTTGATTCTTGTACACCAAAATAACCAATTTAAATGTTTTGTATTAATGCTTTAAAATAGCTTGAATGTAATTTTACACCCTTGCTTCATTTAGTATACGTGAAACCATGAATATACAAATTAGCCCCGCCTCCACTCACTCACAACAGCTCAGAATACCTGATTCGCTCGGTCAACTTTACTGTAGTAATCGCTGCATGATGGCAAGTGGAAATACTGTTTTAGTTCAGTCATATATGTTAATTGATTCAGAAAAAGAAAAGGAAGAATGAATTATACAGGTTTGAATACAAGTCGGTGTATCAGAATGGTAAGCTAATGCGTTTTATGTAGCACTCTCTACAATGTTGGACACATTACCGTAATTGATATGATTAGCCTTTTGCTTGACTGTGTTATGAAACAGCTAATTATATGTTGCTAATGTTACACAAACCATGTTCACTTTCATCATCTGACTTGATCAAACTTCTGCCTTGTGAAAATCAGCATCCTTAGAAACACTTTGAACATCATAGAATGTCAGTGGAGTCAATTATAACATTGTAATATACATTGCATATACAAGTCACCCGCTATGTTACTAATGTACCTGATTTTTCATATCAGCAGAAAAATATACCAGGATAACCTGACTTCTCTTGAGACTCCTGCTTCAGAGCGTAGCTAATGATATGCTGATAACATGGTTTGTTCCAAGGTAGTTTGTAACGTAACAAACACCAGTCAAACCATGTTTTTGAGAGCATAAAAACACCACATACAAACAACATAAAAAATTGGATTTTCACCACAGGGGGTCTTTAAATGAACCATACACAAGTACAACTGGGAATGTATCAATCTGTAATATTTGACTGACCTCCCACTTATATTGTTGAGGCGTTGAGACCTTGCCAGGTGGGATCCACGGGACCCTCGTCTTTACCTTAGCAGTAGGATGCAAGCCACTTTTTGTCTTAACCTGGAACATAAGACAAATACAAAGTGCATGATGCGTCTCAAAGAACTTTGGACTATCTCACAGCAAGATTAAAATAACTGAAGCTGCAAACCTCGACTTGTGCAAAAATAAAAACATTTCTCATAAAAGGCTACTATAAATTCAAGTGTATGAGGATGGTATCAATGTACAGACTACAAGATGATGTCATACCTGGGCTGTCTTGGTAGGACTGCATTTTGTGCTCTTCTTCACATGCACGTGCACAGGTGTGGTCTCGTTCACGTGCACGTGCAGAGGTGGGGAGGAAGAGCTTGTTCTTGTTGCTTTTTTCTGTAAAAAATAAAAAATAAAAAAGAGACATAACATAAGGCAGCATACAATCTTGCACATCAGGTCAACTGCACATTAAATGAAAAGCACTGTTGCAATTATTAATATACATGCCATTTGATCATATTAAGTAAGACGGTGAACGCTATATATACACACACACAGCATGAATATATACATACATAAATAATAATATATGTGTGTGTTGAAGTAAAATAAAAAGTCGCAACCTAACCCTAACCCATCAGGTGTTTGTTTATGGATTAGGAACACATGGCTAAAGTATCCTTTTACTGGTCACACATCTTCAGATCATGTTTCAGAATACAGTACTAAAGACTATCAGAGGTAAAACGACACTAAAACAACAGAATGGCTAACATCTGGTTAAAATGACGACAAATTCAATTTATGAGTGTGTGGCTGTACATAACCATCAAAACAGTAACACCACCAATTGATTCAGAAATGAACTACGAGCTGACAGGAAATATACCTGCTCAAGAAGCAAAAGATAGCTTTCACAGAACATAAAGACAAAACCAGCGAAACAGACATGAAAAAGAAATCGTGACTGAAAAAGAGGAGCTTCAAATACAGAAGGAGAATTGTTCGTAAATCGGGAGATGTTTAGTTTGACAGCTACAACAATGAATCGTTAAAGCGTGAAGTGAAAACGTATTTATTTGCATATCTTACCATGCGAAATTACAAACATTCAAACGTCGACATGGGTAAAAATGCATAAAAATTGTTGCGAACTACTTCAGTTTTCTTGTCATCGCAGAGTCTCCAAACCTTTTTCCGGTGGGTAATCGGTCTTTCATTTGATTGGCTGATTCAAAAGCTTTCGTTTCCAGTGCGAAATCGTGATTGGAGGAAATCGCCTGACCTTGCTCAACTTTATGTGGTACGCTGTCTATAGCAACGGTGTCCCTAGAAACCAAGCCTAACAAAGGCCCAAGCTACAGTTGTCGTCAAGCATGGCAAGGCTACCAATATCATTCAGTTGTAATTAATCTTTTGCCGACCAGACAATAAACTACAAACATGTCTTTGAAGTGCTATCTATTATGTAGTTTCAGTGACCGTTAATAAACCGACACTACAGAGATCACAACTTAAGCAACATGAGAAAACGAGTAGTAGTCTGATGTCTGTGAAGAGTTAGCTTTCAAAATAAAAGCGTTGACAAATAGGAAGATAAATGGATTATATATTTATCATTCTTTTTATTTAATTTTATATGTAAAATGGAAGCTGATTGATTTTCTTTAAATAAATAAACGACTAAATAAAATAGAAAAACCAATGAATTTTAAAGTCAAAATTAGAATTCAAAGTAAAACATATTAAACTGTTCTAAAAATAAGATACAGGGTATCGTTCAGTGTTGTTTATTTTTGTTTTGACTATAATGTTTTCTACAATATAAATTATGCTCATTTCACATCTTTGGCATGAACATGCAGACCTGCTGCAGAACTTGACTGAAGGAGATTGTTTCAAAATAAAAGTCATTCAAAGTCGTAAAGATGAGAAAAGAGGAAATCCTCCTTAAAGCACAAGATGGTGATGGCGATACGAATCAATTCATTTATTTATTTATTTACTTTATTTTTCTTTTTCTTCTTCTTTTTCTTCTTCTTCTTATTCTTCTTCTTCTTCTTCTTCTTCTTATTATTATTATTTAATTTTTACACAATAAAAACATATTTTTAGCATAATAAAACAAAATATTTAATGTATAAATTAAAATAATTAAAAAATATATTTTAAATCATATTAATTTTATTATAATCCAATATTTCCACGATTTTTAGATCTCATTTGCCATTAATCCAAAGTATTGCTGTTGCTTTTGATCTGCATATCGACCTTATCTTACAGTACTAGCCCTGGATCGAATCGATCTCTCGTGCTTATTAATTATTCAGCTGCTCGTCAGTATGGGCTGGGTTCCGGACCCGGAAGTCAGATGTTGCTGTTGAGTCACCGCTGACTGGTAACAGCCAGATAGCGGAAAACAACTAGAGATGATGCTGGAGAGCTCGGCGTCTTTGAACCGATCCAGAGAGTGAATAAATGCGGCCTTAAGCGTAAGTGCTTCGTTTTACAAGACTGACGTTTTATCAAAATGATGGAAGAAATTGACAGATTTCAAGTGCCACCAGTAAATCCAGAGGTAAAGCTGCTGGTAAGTGCCACTCTCACTTACATAGGGAATAACATTGTGTACCTTCAAATGTTGTGCTAAATGACACTGTGGGACAAGACAGTGATTCTGTATTATCTAACTTAACCTATCCCACAAACTCCGGCGCGTTAGCAGATCCTTTATTTAGACAAAACCGACATATGTAATTAATACTATCCCATTTGTTATAGTATTGACATTGATTCAGTCAATATAAACAAAATATTTTCTGTATATCCTGGCCTTTAACGAGACAAAATAAATGACCTCACATTATAAGTTATATATCTGATATGTTTTTTTCTGATGGGAATGCCTGTTCGATTCGTGAACATATTGTTCTTTTGAGTCGAATCTTTTAATTGAACCAGTCTGAGCGGTTCGGTCTCGAATCGGATTGAATCGGTTCGACTCCCGGTGAATTGAACCAATCGGTTTGGTTCAAATTAATCTCTTTTGAGAACTATTATATTATGCAAATCTGTCGTGAATAAATGTGTTAACACATATATATATATTTAGTAAATTAATTTCGCTGTCTCAGTGTATTTGCTCCTGACCTTTGATGATCCAATTCAGCCATACAAATAAGCAAAAATGACTTGTTTATTACTTATTATTTTTGGTGTTTTCATTGATGAAGTGTTGAACGTACATCATGTATCATTTCATTTTTGGTGTGAAAAGAACCTTTATATTTGCCAAAAACAGAACATGTGTTTTTTGTTGTTATAAAACAAACAAGCAAGCCCAGCTCAGGTGAGGAAAAGTAACATAAAAGTAATGTTTACAAATTACTTTCCAAATAAAGTAACTAAAATAAGTATTTAGTTACGTTTTATGGAGTAAATGTTGTAATTCATTATTTTTGAAAAGTATTTTTACTCAACATTGCCAGTTACTAAACTTTGTTATTTTAAATATCTGTATCAGTTTGTATTACTGGTATATTAGCATCCGTATCAATTTGTATTATATTAAGTATACAACAATAAAAATAATTAAACCAAATACTGTGGAATTTACAATGTATAAGAAAACACAAGGATGATAATCACAAACAATACAAGCCTTAAAACACTTATTTTTAAATAGATTTGCTATTATTAAATAGATCTCCCCATTCATACAGTATCAGTACTCATCTTGAATTTTTTTATTTGTTTCAGTGTTTTTGTAAACGCATTGATTTCCAGTGAAATAATGATGTTTTCATTCAGTCAGTGGCCTGTATTTTCAGGGTGGACTGAAATGCGTACCTTAGAATATGCTGGATTGGTGAGATATGGCCTGGAGTGATATTGTCATTCATTTTTCATTGGTGCCTCACAATTCCCAAAGTGCAGAAGACCCAGCTGTTACCCTACACAACAAACTGTGCTTTCTCATGCTAATTCATTCCTTTGTGGGCAGAAAAGGACAGGCACACTGCAATACGGCACCTGCTTTTCAAAGAAGTGTGCGTATTCCTTTCAGGAATTTGCTAGTTATTGGCTTTGGGATTTATTATAATTATCACACAATTTTAAAAGATGTATTGTCTATACACAAATGAAGATTACTTTTTTTTAGGCCTCATGAATAAGTAGGAAAAAAACAAGCATGTGCCATGCATTTTCCTATCTTTTGTTAGTACTAGACCAACATTCCTGTCAAACAAACAGGGATAGTACACACACACACACACACACACACACACAAACACACACAAAAATACGGTCACAAATCTTTTATTCACTGCTATGCCTTTCACTGCTATTCACTGCTATGCCTTTAATAAGTAAATAAAGATATATAACAACAAGCCTTTATATATTGCCTTTATATATATATATATATATATATATATATATATATATATATATATATACAAGCCTATATATATATATATATATATATAGAAAGAAAGAATAGTTTTGGTTCCTACTGACTTCCATTTTAATTTTCTTTTCACAGTGGAAGTCAGTGGGAATTAAAATAGTTTGTCTATCTGCATTCTTCAAAATAGCATTTATATTCAGAAAGAAAGTCATACAGTTTGGATTCATTTTAAACTAGTGGGAAATTTAATGCATACATTAATGTATATATATTTTTTTTATTCTCTTTGCAGCATTTCAATCACCAGTAACTGTTAGTCACCTCATGGATCATGCTTTGCTCTGATTGGTCCCAAGTATATCTTGCCATATAATCCCACCAATCCTTTTTATCACTTCATCTGTGTCTGCATACTCTCGTCTTCATCTCCTTCATCAACCTGCATCACCAAAATGGCATATTGACATGACATTGGGTCAGAGAGGGGATATAGATCCTGGTCTTCAGATCATAAGATCCCACATGACATTATTAATCCATGTTTGCTTGTTAAAATGTGAATATCTCTTTAACAAGTCCTTGAAAATCAATGTTAGTCCTTGTGAGAGATTTATTTAACACAAGACCTACACATGTACAGTGTTTCAGTGGATTTGCCTTAGTTTAACAAGCTACAATCTGGTTTTTGATGAGTTTCTATGGATTTGTGAGTCTAGAACTCTAGAACAGTGTAGATTCACTTTATGGTTTCAGTGCTGATAGTTTCTATAATCAGCTTTAAACCATGAGATTTGGGTTACATCAGATATGGCTCTGTGTGTTGTGCTCTGAGGCATCACCCGTCTTGGTTTTCTTTAGTAGATGTTGCATAAATTTCACGGGCAGTTGTACATGTAGCCAATGGAATATGCATGGCTTTGATGTTGTGCTTGGTGTTATTCCTCTGAGTTTTAGCCTGTGTAGTCTAACAAAGGCTGTCTGGATACAGCTCAATACACCGGCTTCCTCAACAGAGTCCTTTGTAGACCACAAAATCCAAAGACAGATATATTGTGTTTTTAATTTGTTGACGTGAAGCATTACCCCCTTGCTTTTGAAGGTGTTGCGTATAAAATGATATAGTGGTCTAGCAACAGCTTCACATCGAGATGAATGACGATGTACTTTATATCCAGCATATGATTAGATGCTTCAGGAGCTTGATGGTATCCTGCTGGGCTATTACCCACAATTCCCTGCTGGTCTCTTTAGCTGGTGCTGAGCTTAAAGGGTTTGTGAGAACCCTGCCAGGCCTACAGCTGGCACTTTGCCACCGCTGAGCCAGTGGGCAAAGAGGTTGCCTTTAACAACAAGGCTGCTTCCTCTTTCATGTTTGGTGAGCAAATTGATTTTTTTATGACTCATTTTAATATCCAATGACTCCTTCAACGGTTTTTAGCATCATTTATTCACTGTCAACA